>CAJNOP010000359.1:105016-195727 GCA_905250075.1 Rotaria sp. Silwood1
AATAATAGCGCTACCCCCCTAGCAAAAGGTTATGCACAACCCGATATCAATTACCGAATATAAGCGACATAAGTAGGTATGGTCGCATTAATCTTTCTCATGGCCGTTAGATTTTATTTGGAAAAAACATTTCTTCTCTATGCAAATTCAACTGCACAACTTGGTCGTCTAAGAAATAAAAACATCCGGTTGGTTAGAATATACTAGTTCGATGTTATTGCTGATTTTTCTTCAAAATTTTCTTCTTCTCATTTCACTGTCATCACGACGCAATGCCCGCATAGTAAACCATACTAAATTTGAAAAACATATAAAAAGAACAATACTCGACAATTTGCAAAGTTGACTGACTCTATATAGAATATGGAATACTTATTTCATAAGTACAAATCGACTTTTTGGTTTAATCAAGAAGCTATGGAAACTGAGATTAGAGCTTAGAACTATATTAGAAATCCCTCAAATCCGTAGATAATTTCCGAAACCTTCTTAAAGAATTTCTGCCGTAGATACCAGAAAATGTTTTGTCTTAGGCAACCAGCCTTATAGCATATTATATCCTAATCATCGTACCGTAACATACAGATGTTATTTTGTATTTCATTAGGGACATTAATGTGTATGAAACAACGGAACGAAATAATAAAACGTCAATCTTACTCTTTACATGGATACTACCTATTAGAGAGTCTATATATCATTGATCAATATATCAACTAAAGAAAGTATATTGGAAACATGAAGTTAACTTCAACGAAAGATTCTATCGATTGTTAATCGAAAAATAACTTTGCAAATTTATTTATATGACATATTTTCAACTGGATTATTCCCAAATTTCGCAAATTACATTAATCATGATGACGACTTGGACAATTTAATGAGGATAAATTGTATTGAGTAGAGTGAAATATATCACAATATATTAAAAATCATTGTAAATTAGATAAGGTAAATTATATGAAAGTGTCATCATAGGAAGAATGATCAATAAAGTAGGAAGAAACAAAACAAAATAGCTTTTGTTTTTGATTCATTTATGTTATTTATCTGAGATGATACGAAAAACAAACATGAAAATTTCCAAGTAGATTCGATCATAATTACTTTTTTTTTGTTTAGATTTTTATATCAATAGATTCGAATAGTCTGTTCACCACGTAAACAAAGTGTATCTAAAGGGAGCTATTACATTGTCTTTTATACACATTCGGATACTTCGATGTAATTATCCATTTTCAATTGGCAATTATTTAATAAAAGCATTAATTGGTGATATTCATTCAACAACGGATAGTCTTAGCGAACACAAATCACTTTTTTATTTGATTAATTATTAATTCTGAAGAATAGTTCCTTTTTTATATAAAGAATTTTATTTATTTTTAATTGAAAAAAAAGATCGTAGTTGACAAAAATAAAATAAAATGATGATAAATCTAAAGGAATTTTCTTAATTTCTTCTGATTATAACAAACAAAACTTTGATTTATAAAAGTTTCATATGTTTATTTAACTCTGAGACGACCACTTAAGATTCATCCGGACTCATCTACTTCTACTCCGATGCTGTATATGCATAGCATTAGATAAACCTCTGCATCTTTAGATATACCTCTAGGATACTTATACCGTCTACAGCTCATCATCTTTATTATTAAGTCGTTTTATGTCGTCTAATATCATTTGTTTTTCTGAACAATGAAATGTGTATAAGAAAACTTCATCATAATATATTCTAGTTGAATGAAAAGCAACAGGTGCTTCGTTAATACGAATAAGTTCACATTATAATTGTTTTTCATGTGATCTTGAAGATGAAGTATTGTTTGATGGTATATGTTCGAGCATATTGATGTTCAATCGTTAATACTCGAAATACATCGCATTCTAATAGTCCAATAATCAACTTGTGTAAGAGTTGATTCATTCGAGGATATACATTATAATGGAGATTGATAATAATGAAGACGTTCTCGTAGATGATGTTCGACTAAATGGGCAAGATAAATAAAAATACTCATAACAAACACGGTGTTCGAAGACATATTCATTAATGATATTTTTAACATTGATCTTCTGTCTGTAAGTTGTTTCGTTCAACAAAAAAAATTGAACAGTTTCCATTGATGTTGGATTAATCGTGCTTCTTGATAAATAATCATGAACTTTTTCAAGACATAACATGACATGATATCTACTATCGACTAATTCAATACTTAACACTTTAAAATTAATTCCAATCCGAAGTAAAATTTCTTTTCTTCAGTAAATTGGCCAATATGGCTAATATGGCAGTAATAGATAAATGAATCTGATGTGTTGATATAATTTTCATAGATGCCATTCATATCGATACTGTTTTATGCATGTATTATCATAAGTTCGTAAAACGCTTTGAAAAAAATAATGAAGCGTAGCTTTGTTTCAAAAAAATAGTTTCTTAAAGATACAAAAATATAGGCTTACTAGCTTGTTATATCTCATTTGGTTTTAAAATTAAAGATTTGACATTTCCATTACGCATTGAGATGTACCAGATTATAAATTAGGAAGCTATGTTTCTCCTTTTCACCTCCAATTCAAAACTTCCATATCTGCAATGTTTGACGGAAAAATATTGAGAATTTCGCTTAGAGATATAATGCAAGAGTGCCATTAAAATTCATTGAAGAATAAGTCGTATTAATACATTTCAGTCTCTGTAATATTTTCCAATTGTCATATACCGTGAAATGTGACCAATTTGAGAGCTTTAACACCATGAAAAACAAGGTTTATTGTAATGAGAGGCCGAAAATGTTATCAAGCAATTCAAAGAATAAACTTATAAAGATATTCGAATAAACCGAAGATAAATTTTCCAGTTCTTTTTTTTTCAGTAAATATTTTTTTCTTCTTTTAATAAAAATCAATACAGAAGCAATTCATTTGCAGAAGATTGAAAAACACTACTATTGTATTGTTCAAGCTGCAAAATCTGTCGTCAAACAATGAAAAAGTATTCATGCACAGTTCCATTTGATTTCTACACAATTTTCTTTATCCAGTGCTTTGCACGGATATTTTCATTAACGTGCTACCTTACTCAGTTTTCCTGGTTTGCTCCAACAAGACAACTTTGTACCTCATAAACTTTGCGTACTGGCTGATAGTTTTCACGCAAGTACATTTTCAAAATGGAATTCGAACAGCTCACTTTTTATTTCTTGAAGAGTCTTGCTAATGCGCAAGACATGGGTTTCAATGCTATATTTAATGTATAAATATTCTTCGATCGAGATAAAATTTTGTAAATGTTCTCATACATAGTTAAATACAACACGATTTATTCCTATATGGTCATCGAGACATAAATCATTGCCAAGTGCAATACAAATAGTTTTGAGACTTTTCTTGATTTTGATCATGACTGTATTATCTAGAAATCAGTGGTCGAAAAGTCATCTACACAGACGAATATATTCTGTATTTCTGTCAAACATTCTTGCGCTTAGATCATCTTACAGAGCAGCTTGATAGGAATGTGAAAAATAAGAACAGACATCATATTCAAAGAGCTTCATTGTACATTTAATTAAAAGAAAGATTAATCGTTATATAACAGTATAAAGTTTAGAGAGATCAAATGACTACCAAAACAAATGTCAATGTTCACATAATGAAAACGGTCTTTCAAACAGTAATTCATTATTTTGAGAAATAAAATATTTTCTTTCATCCATTAATTTCTCACGATGTTGTTTCGCTTGTTTCATATTCATAGGAAAATCAATATAATTCATTATTTTATCGATGAGTACTAATGGCAAACTATTAAATGGAGGTATAGAACGTATAAGACTGGCAAGCCAATGAGATTGTTGCGGTGGAACATTTGCAGTAGATAATATACGAGCAGTTGGATCAACTAAAAAAAGTACTAATATTTTACGTTGACCTGGTTGGGTAGGATCTTTCAATTGAAATGGTGTAACACGATGTTGATAAATATTCGGAAATACAATACAACGATTTTCTTGAGTAATCACTTTCCCCAATGTTTGATTTAACGGTGCTTCATCATTTAAACCATAAACGATTCTTACACCACGATTATCATTTTGTTGATATTTTGGTTCACGTATCACAGTTCGAAATTGTAAACCTGATTGTGTGATATTAGAATTAAAATAATAATAAATACCTGTAGCAACAATATGCTCATTCTCCATTCCTTCAACATGCCAAATACCACCAGGATATTCGGGATTCTCTGGTGTTAATATAATATCAGCTAATTTAACAATTATTTGTAGTTGTCTTCCACGTAAATCAATGCTCGGAGTTGTTGATGATGGCATTCGAAATTCTCCGACATCAGGAAATGTAATTGGTCTATGATCATCATCGTCTGCAGACCTATCATTATCAGATGAATTTGAATTATCATACCATTGACATGGATCGACAATGATTCGATTAGGTTTATATCTATTATGAATTAAATCGGTTAAAGCTTTGTTAAAAAGAGGTATAAAACGTTCACATATTTGTTCAATTAATTGATATAACTTTTTATTTTCAACTGGATGTAAATTATTGATATATGATTCGATTGCAACATGACCTTCCTTTGAAACATTAAATTCAGCTGGTAACCATTGATATGTATTCGATCGAGTATAATCATGTTTTGATTTTTGCCGTTTATTTTTTGAAGATGATTCTTTTGCATTGATGTCAATAATTTGTCCATCATTAATATGTTCTAGAGCATTATCTACATTCATAATACGATTCTTATCATTAATAACTCTTGTCATTTGATTAACAAAACAAAATAATGATGGATGAACTAAATCTCGTATTTGTTTATTTGTACCAGGATGCCAATCTAGTTCATTTTCTGGTACATTCTCGAAACTCTTTACACATTCAATTAATGATTCTTTTATATCCTCAGGTATTAATTCATCACTTTGCCATACACCATCGACAGAAGACATTTCCATAGATCCATCTCGTATCGAATCGTAATATTCTAATTCAGCTAGAACATAATTGATTTGTTTGTCTGTAAGCGATGTTTGCTCTGAAGCTTCTTGTTTCCACTTGTTTCGTATTGTTTCATCTTTCATTTTTCCATACCATTTTAGTTTCGTTCGAATAGTTCCACTCAATCGCATCATTGTCAATTCAATTAATGTTTTTGGTTCACATCCGTCACCATAACTACCTGGATAAAACGGATGCGGAAATGGTTCTAAATCAGTATTTCGACTTTTTAGATCGATTGCTAATATTTCTTCAGTTTGGTCGGAAGTAGTTTTTTTCTTTTGTGAAGACATTTTCTGAAAAAAATTAAAAAAACATGCATACCGGATCTTTCCAAAAAACTCTATACTATAATTTTGTCAAGAATTACAGTAACAAAAACTATCAATGATAAAGCTGTACACGGTGCGTAAAAATATTTTTCCAAATGGAAGAGAAGGTGAGACTCTGTGATTTCAAATAATGTCGACAATAAGTTTTATGCCGAATTAAAGGGCATAGAAAACTGGATTCATCAATACTAAATTGTAAGGTTTAGGGCAATTTTTCAGTTTTGAATTCAAAAAATTCCTTAAGTTTTACATCAAATGAGCAGAGAAAAATTCTTTTCGTGAAGCAGTTTAACCTAAATCTCATTTAAAATGTTGAATCTCAACAATTAATATTTATTTCTTACGGCAGGATATACATAATCAATAATCAGTACGGCATACGAGACGGATACGAACGTAAACTAATTTAAAATATTTCAATCCTTGTTTCCATGTATGTCAAAGCGCATGAAATATATTCTTTTTAGAGTTTCTTCATCAAAGCAAGTGTGTTTCATATTTGATAACTATTCTGTTCAGTTTCATTTGTGATTTTTGTTCCAATATTTTTCAGGTCAAATATCCGATAATTTTTGATATTTGCTATATTAAATGAGATCTAATTGGAAGTGCCTCACGAAAGAAATTTTTTTCTGCTGATACAGCGTCAACTTTTATTGCCTTGCTCGAAAAATATTTTTATGCATCTAGTACAAGTCGAACAGATTGTTAATATAATTGTGTCAAATTTCATAAAAAAACTTTTTCAGATTTTTAGATCATGTCCATATTCTTATTTGACAAAAATTTCTAAACAAAATTTGAAGTAATATAAATCATATTTTGCGTCTAGTCTCTCAAAATGGCTTCTTGTCTTTGTTTCTATACATTGAAGCCAAAAACACAATTAATCGCTAAATTTTTTCTAAAGATGTTCAACTGGATAATCAATTACAATTAGAAAATCATATCTCTATACCTTCTTCAAAACATGATAGATTACCAGAAGTGCAAAACTATATCATGTTTTTGTGTTTGACAAGAAAAATAAGGCAATAGAAACAAAAATGACAATCTTATATTGGACCTATGCTTTATTGAGATTGACAAATACTATTGTACGGGATAGTTTATCCAAATTTTTGAAAAATAAAATATAAATATTCTGCTAATGATTATTCGGAAATACTAGGTGATTTTTTCGACTATGCGATAACATATGTTCACCTCTAGTAGACCATGAAAACTTTGAATAAAATGATAGAGATTTGATTTTGCAATTATGTTCAAGCATTAAATCGACCATTGATTGAAAAAAATGTCGACAATATTATCATCTTTTTCAAGTGCAATATATAAAAAGCAAAAAAAAAGAACCCACATTCTAAGGGCTACCTCTCATTTGCGAGCATTACGAAAATTATGTTCAAGTAAAATTAAATCGTTTTAAATTTTCGGTTCATTTAAACTTGACAACTCCATTACTTTTCTTTTCAACAATTAAGTTGAAGAGAAGCCTTCACCAATATTTACATTTAAAACCTGTGTTTTTTCGAGTGCCATTTTCTATATTTTTATTTTTGTGTATCAATACTCTACATCTCAATGGGTTTGTCTTTATTCGAAATTTGATTCCATATTACAATGGTAATTGAAAATGTGTTCAAGTTTTAAAAAAAGCTCATGACATTCATAATAACAATTACGTTTAGCAAGTTCTATAAACTGCAATTAATGAAGAAGAAAAAGAAAAGAGCAGTAGTTTAACGAGCTCTATAAATTACAGCTCGTTAGAAGTAAAGCTGACGGTATAAGTTTTATTGAATATGCTACTAGTAAATTTTTTAAAACTTTAAAAAGAATTTCCGAGGTTGATCATTCTGACCGTCAAAAACGGCGTCTTATCCGACCGGAAGCGGCCATAAAACGACAAATTATTGCATTAGTTTTGATCTTAATTTGCCGTAATCTGCCGTACCGTTTTACAAGCCGTTTTCCTCATTAGAAAACGGCCATCTTTTCTCTCCAATTTTCGTTTCATAATCTGGTATGACGTATTACAGTGCCATTTCGCGACACTTTACATCGTTATTACGGCGTTTCAATGCTATTACAACGCCGTTTTCTTAGATCTGGGTTGAAATTTTCGATCAATTTTTAAAAAACGATTTAGGTCATAAAATAAGTTTTTTAAAGTGACATAAGTAAATTTTTTAAGAATTTAAATAACGGAAATTTGAGACTTAAGATAGTATTCTATTTGAATAATTTAAATTGAAAAAGCGAACGAAATCAAATTAATGTTCGCAAATGAGAAGACATGATTCGGAATATGTCCAAGTATTAATGAAAACGGATCGATTTTATTCTAGTGATATTATTTTCATTAATAACAATGTCGAACTGAAGATTTTACCTGTTCTTTTGCTTAAAGCATGACATTTGTAAAATAAGTTGACAAAATATATGACTATTTTCTTTTTGGAGTTTTTTTTATGTCTAAAATTACCTTCTGAAACAATCTAAGAGAGAAACTGATATTTTTCTAATGTATGATTCCAAATTATTGAGATCAGATAACAACACAATCATGTAGAAAGTCTTCTCAATCGGTAGAGTTAGAATAATTCCTTTCACGAAAAGCCGTCTCCGATTACCGGGAATAAGCAAAGAGATGTTCATATACGGATACAAATACAAAATCGACACCCACCTTCGTGTGTTGCTTGTTTTGCCTCTTACTTACGATCAGCGGTAAAGAATTGAAAATATGAGCAAATATTCTTTCAGTGGCTGTTCACGTGTACCAATGATGAAATGAGTCGCTTGTTCAAAGAAAAAAATTAAGCCAGAGAGGAAATCAGTAACTTAGTGTAGTAGTCAACGATTACGTTCATCGATGATTTTTTTTTTTGGAATATTATTGAATCGTACACTCTATTTATGCAGCTTCCGATAGAGGCGCTATATTGTAGAATTCAGGTATGGATAAAGCGTGAATGTAGGTATAGGTCTTCTCTTCGCTCATGCACAACTACAGTCACATCCATTCACTTCCGCATTGCTACCTGATGATTGCTTTAATTTTTCATGACGATCGATCAACAATACTTGTGCAAAGAGCAAGCAACGGTTAGACTTTCATCATGGCGAAACAAGATTCTTTCCGACTTCTAATAAGATCATATCATTTAATTATTTCATCGTCACAAGAAACGACTATGATCCTGACTGGTATTTGTGATCTTTTTCTTGTGCTACTGGTAGACCAGAATTCTAGTTCTATCATGCATAAACTTGATCCCTTGAGATCATTGAATGTATTTCTATCTCGTGATGATGTGAACGGATTCTATTTAGATCCATTACTTGATCAAACACTTCACTTATACTTGATGGCTTTTGGTGTGGAAGTAATTCCAATTATAGAAGTGTCTTTAGTGAATAGTCTAAGTTCATCGGTCGACCAACTTTATTGACGGCAAGCTAATGTATAATGATAATATTCTCCTTGTTTCAACGATGAACCATGTGTTGAATTGAGTCATTCTCCACCTGGCACACAATATAGAATACTTACAGTCGCTGTAAAAAAATGAAAAAGTCTACCGTATGAGTATTCAATTTCAGGACGACAAATATGAAAAAGAATCAATATTTGTCGAAAACTGATGAACTTGTTGCTGGTTACAACTGCGCTTGACACCTAAATGCATGGTCACAAATAAGGAAAGTATCATCACACGCACACATTATTTTGATCATTAGAGCAAAAGTAACCCATAAGAAATCAAACCGAATAAGCTTTTTACATTGGCATTTAACAGCTGATTAGATTCAAATGAGATCATCGATAAATAAAGAAATTCATGATCTTGTTTCATATCACCAAATCAATATCAACGAGTTTCAATATCTATACTTACGTTTTCTTCTCTTATTTAGCCTCTCCATTATCTCTCATTTCGTTGTTATTCAATACTATCAGAAAACGATTTTTTTTCTGTTAAATTAAAGCTCTTAACTTCTGTTTTGAGGCAGAATTCGTTTTCAGATGTCTGTCGAATCAGCTGCTAGAGTGTTTCAATGAGTTTCATGATGGAAGAAAAACTAGAGTCGATCCATAGGCTAATTTGACACCAATATTTGTAAGAAAATCATTATTTCGATTGCAGTTGATTGTGTATTACCAAAAGTGATACTCATTTCACGTATGATACTGATAACAAGATCATTTTTATGAATCTATTTATACCATACACTATTCTAATTACCATTGGATGAATGTTAATATTAAAGAAGTTTGTACAGTAAAATTTCTTACTAAACATTCTTCTGCACATTCTGAACAATAATTATTCATAAGAGAAGATGAGAATTAAAAGTTTACTAATAATTTTGATAAACGGCAACACTATCATCACGTGAGAACTTCACTTTTCGAATGAATCGTATTAGAGATAATCTAAAGGAAATTTTCACCACAATTCATACGAAATTAAAATGTGAAACACATTGGAGGTACTTTATGAAACACTAATCAGAGGCAAGTAAGATAATGAAACACTTCATCAAAACTAATGCCTCATACTCATGGTTATCGTTCATTGGTTCTAGATATTCTCTCGCAAGTATAATAATAATGTCAGACGTTTTAAGCGAAAAATGATCACTTTGATCGGTTAGAGTAGTGTGAAATGATACAAGATATTACACAAAAAAGTATCCTCCATTGTATGAAAATATTATTTATAGAAAATGTTTCACTCTGATGTTTTTTTCCACAATCAATTGTGAAAGGAAAACTAACTAGTCCATGCTGTTGAATAAAGAACTCTAGTATGGGACGAGACAATTTGAATTCGATTGAAATATATTTTACTACATTTGTTAGGACAGTTGGTCGGACTATAAAAATATCAATTATGATCGAGAATGATTGAGTTCCAGATAAATGATGATTTCAAACGATAACTTTAATATTTCTCACATGATCAACCTAATGAATTGATGTAATTACAGATAAAATTCAAGAAAAATTACAATAAGTACTTTGATTTAGAAACCTTAATGCGAACTGTCCATATAAAAGGTTAATTCTTGATTATTTTTATCAACTAATAAAATATCTCCATTTTTCATTAAATATGGTTTTATTTCTTTCTCATGTACTGATGGATAAAATTACCAAAGAAATAAATGAAACACTTGATGTATTGATTGAAAAACACTGGTTATTACAACATATTCGAACATAAAAATTAATCTAATCATCGATTAGTAGATATTTCTCGTAGTTTGACATCTATAAACGTAAATATTCTAAAAGCGCCTTGATAACGAGCTAAGCCTTGTCTGTACATACAACATTAGTGACATTCAGTAATACATGACAAAAATGTAACACCTTAAATATGATCATTAGTTGTATACGAAATATTACATAAACTATGCACTTCATTTTTCGAACCATTAAAAGTCTTGAAAATCATGAAGAAAGTTTTTTTTTGATAATTATACAAATCATCAATTCACTGAAATGTGAAAGAAACTGAAAAGAAAACGAAACAATTTTCATGACGTGATACTTTCAAATGCATAAATATCAGTGATCATTTACCTATTTGAAATCAGTGAAGCAAAACAAAATCATGACATCAACAATAATATGTTTTTCATTGTCTTACGACTATAATAAATCATTCATACAAATCAATGATAACCTTTAAGATTATTTTTTTTTTCTATATTAAACTACACATTTAGACTGCTTGAAAAAAAAACAAGCAGTTTGTTACATTCTATTCTATATTATTACAAAAATCATTCATCAGCTATATAATTCATCATAAAATCAAAGTCTCGATAACTAACACGACCATCACCGTCGACATCGAGTTGTCTAGAATTGAAATAAAAATATATTTTATGAATTAAAATAGATGATAAAATATTGAATAGAACATACTTAAAAGCAGAATCAATTGTTTCTGTTTTTAATTTAACATTAATACGTTCAAATGCACGAATAAAATCATCTTTAGTTAAAAAACCTTTACCTAAATGAGAAATGAGTTCTTTTTTTTTTCTTTAAAAAATAACAAAAAAATAAAGTTTTTTACATGTTCGATCAAGAATAAGAAATGTTTCACGATTTTGATCTTCACGATCAATTTGATGATCATAACTATGTACAAAATCAATAAATTGATCCAATGTTAAACCTTAAATAATCAATAAATAATTTCTTTTTTTCTACTTCATAAAATTTTCTTACCTCGATGAGTTCGATTCGGAATACTCGATATTAATCGTTCAATTTTATACTAAAAAAAAAAAAACAAAGAAAAGCTTTTATAATTATTATATGTCACATGTCTCAATCTTACTTTATCTAGTTTAATTCCATAAAGTCGTATAGATGCTACTTTAATATCTTCTCGATCAAGATATCCTTTTCTTTTTCTATCACATTCATGAAAAAGCTAAAAAAGCATCTAGTAATTCACAGTTGGTTTTAACATCTAATCTACATACTCTTTCAATTTCGTGTTTATTCATAATAAATTTTTTAATCTAAAATCACAAAGAAAATCTTATTTCTATCAACTACGATCAGAAATCTAAAATTATCTTTTATAAAAGAAAATTAAATCATCAGTATAATTGCATAAAAAATAGATCATAAAATCAATATGAAAAAGGATTGCCACAATTGTTTGTTTTTCTTTTTATGATTGACCATATTTACTCATGCGTTGACGACTATCAATTTCTGTTTGCTGTAATACACGATAAATTTCATATTTATCTTTATGAAAATCAGCTATTTTAGAATCCGGCATATATGTTTGAATTGGACATGCTATCTTATTAAGTAAATCTTCTACTTGATGTGCATTATCAGCTATTAATTGACCACATATTGCTGCACCTAATAGAACACAATCATTAGTTGCTTCAGAAACATAAACAGGCATTTGAACAACATCAGCAATAATTTGTGTTAATAATGGTAATCGTGCTAAACCACCACAAATTTGTACAACACGAAAATGATGACCAGATTTAGTCATTACTTCAATTATATGTCGACTATCATAAGCTACAGCTTGTAATACAGCTAAATATTGTATTGCTAAATTATTTAATGATGTATCAAAACGAAGACCAGTTATTGAAGCACCTAATTCTGGATCAGCTAATGGCGAACGATTACCATGAAAATCAATGGTCATATGTAAATCTCTACTTAATAAGGATACATTACTAAGATTATGTTTTTTTTGTAAATTATTTAAGATTTCATTAAGTATATCAAATATATTTCTATTTTGTTCATCTGCTAATTGTTTTAATTCATTATAAGCTGGATGTATTTGTATTATATGATCAATAGATTTTCCAGCTGCTGATTGACCTCCTTCACTAAGCCATAGATTAGGAATAAGAACATTATAATGTGGGCCCCATACTCCAGGAACAAAAACAGCTTTTTCACTACATGCCATAAAACAACTTGATGTACTAGAAATAAAAATAAATGAGAATGATGAACATGCACGTATGTTTCTTTTTTGTTTTTATACCCTGCAACAATAACTAATCGTTCAGTGAGACGAGCATCGGCTATTGGAGATTTACATGCTAATCCACCTAATGCTCCAGCATATGCATCAATTAATGGTGAACCAACATGAATACCTTCTGATAAACCAAGTTCATCTGCCGCTTTTTTACTTAAAACATCAATATCCGAGTTTGAAAATGGTTTACGAACAAGTTGACCTAATTTTTCACCATTATTTTCCATTAAATCGTCTAAATCAAATTTAGTCCAAAATTTTGCATCCCATCCATGTTGTGTTTCCGATGAACGATAACATAATTTACATACGGATGAACAAAGTGATCGATCTAATTGTTCTGTTGCACGAAAATGTAAATAATCCGGTAAATCAAAAAAATGTCGGGCACGTTTCCATTGTTCTTTAGCTAAATTACGTTTCAGCCACATTAATTTTCCTGGTTGCATCTCAAGACTAATTTTACCACCAAAATTTTTTAAAACATCATCCGAACTTGAATTTATTATAGCTGCTTCAGCATGTGCTCGATGGTCAAGCCACATAATTATATTTTGTTCATCATTACCCGAAAGAGAAACACTAACAGGTTCATATTTCTCATCAAGAACAACAAGAGAACATGTAGCATCAAAACCAATCGAACGAATAAGTCCTATTTGTTCCGATGTAAATGATCCAAGTTCGAGACATTTTCGAACACAATAACATATTGCTTGCCAAATATCCGTTGATGATTGTTCATATTCGAGTGGAGCAGATGATGAATGATATGTCTATAAAAAGAAACACTTGCTATTGAAAATAACACACATATATAGATTAAGACTATTAAAACCAAAGCTCTAGGAAACATATGTCATTACATTATAACTAATTCGAACAATGAGATTTAATATAAGAGAACCATAGAGCACATTATCATAGATGTGATTAAGACCAATAAAATTATGCTTTTATAGATTTTCTTAAGCAATTGGTAGACGGGGTTTATGCCATTTCTTCAAATTTCGGCTTAAAAGTTTTCATACTCGGAAACTCAATTAGGCATTCGTACATGTAGAACTTGAAGAGTTGTTACTACTATTCAATTTTATAAGTAGAATATTCGAATTTTCAACTATGAATCTCAAAGAGGCTCTACGAAGATTTCCAGCAGATCCTGCAAGACCTTTAAGGTATCATCAGACGATCAAGAGGCACCTTCAAGAGTTTCTCAGGCGATTTACTGTAGATTCCTGGAGGTCACGCACGCATTCTGTGGAGACCTCTTAGGATCATCTAGAGTTTGGATAAGGGTTTGCTCGAGATTTCCTATTGATCCCTGCGTATCAACTAGATGCTCGTGGAGATCTCTAGTGATGCGACGGAAAACGCTAAGAGATCTGGTGGAAACTTTCTATAGTGTACTTAGAAATGTTCCGAGAATCCATAGAAAGCCTATATATAACGCTCGAGAGTCTCTTTTTGCAGCATGAATGATTGAGATGCGGATGCTTTGCCTAGACAAAAATATGGATCAGGAATTTAAGGATTTTGAATTGGCTTTTTTTTTAGCCTTGTAGCATCAGATGTGGGTGTCGCGAAATAATTCAAAATCTTAAGAGTCGAGCTATAAAGTAAAACAGTCGTAATGAGTTAACGATTTCTACACTATTGAATTTGTTAAGAACTATCAATATGACATTCTTTAAATTTTTACAAGATTATTTTACAATTTCACTTGTAAATTTAGGAAATATTTAATTCATAGAAAACCATATCTTATCTAACAAACATTTTTCAATATCTCACACGAATCGGTTTTTGACATTGAACAACCGGCGTCCATTTATCATCAAATATCATACAACGAACACTTCCTGTTCCAACATCAACACCAATTGCATAAGAGGATGATGTTGTCATCTAAAAATATTCAATAAGCAATGTCATTTTTTTATTTTTTATTTTTGTGCACTTAATTAATTAAATAATAACTGAAACAAAAAATGTTTTTTTTTTGGAATGAACAGAAAAACAAAGACAACAGAGTAAATTTAACTTTGAGCACTCAACATATACACATATTATCACAAATACTTGAATAAAACTTAAATGTTTTAAAAAATAAATGTTGTAAGCAATACCGATGAAATCAATGATTAATTTTCTTAATGAGATACTAGAAACAAATATAATGTAAATTCCGAATGTATTTTATTTATCTGCTTTTCTAATATATTTAAAATATGTATAAAGAAAAACTCCAAGCATTGTAAAACATAAACCAAATATTTGCCTTTGATTAAGTGGTTCATGAAATATAAATGAACCAATAAATATAATTAATAATGTTTTCGAATGTCCAATCATATTATATGCAACAGCTGATAAATTTCCAATAACCCAAAAAATACTAAAATTAACAAAAAATGCAACAACACCACAAAGTAATATTAAAAAAATAATATCAGTTGTCATAAATTTATCTAAATCCGATATTGGTTCAAAAAATGGTACAAAAAATAATAGTAATAGACCAGAAAGTGGAGCTTGATAAAATAATAACTGTAATGAATCACAATTGTATGCTTTTTGATAATACTCAACAAGTATTTGATACATAGCAGTAAATACTACAGATGTAACAGCACCTAAAATAAATAAAATATAGATTAAAAATAAAAACAAAAAATTTAATATTTACAAAAAAGACCAAATACATTCAATTGTAAATCATAATAAGTACTAATTAATGTTCCAACAAAAACCGGAATGAATGAAATTACAATTGGTAATGGATAGTGTGCTTTAAAAAATAACCAACTAATCACCATCACAGCTAAAATAGACATAGAAATTTTACTATTAAAAATAATGTCATATTCTATCACAGGTTTAATTTCAACATAAAACAAAACTTTAGTGAGTAGTTTTTCAAAATCAAGTATTTAATTACGCATGGTATGAGTTGTCCGATCAAAATTCCTTCTGCATCTTTATTGACATATCTAGTAATATATGTTAAAAAACTGAGATCTCAAATTGTTGCCTAACTTTAATATTGAATTAAACTGTTTATAAGTCTTCTATATATATGAACTAATCCAATGGAATGTTTTCAATAATATAAAGAGAATTATTTTATTCAGTACACAGAAATGAGAATAACATAAATTTCAAGCATACATTTATTCAAAAGTAAAGTCATAAAGTTCGAATTTCAACTATTCAATTTAAAAGTCTTTATTTACCGGCTCAAAGTTTTCAGGCTCTTCATTTTTAGATTTTTTTTCCTGCTCTATACCTATTTCGAGATGTTTTCTATCTATTGGATATATTTTACATATTAATAGACAACTGTAAAAGACAAAAAAATATAAAAACATAAAGCATATTCGCTGAAAATACGACTTCAATATCTTCTACAGAAAGATATTCAAGACTTTTGGTTCTATGACAAATTTTGCTCTACTCAATTTTCTGATGAGCTATTCCTCAATGAATCCTAAAAAACTAGAAAACCCTTAGGTTTTCAGGGGCGTAGCTAGGAAGGGGTGAGTGGGGCGTTACGCCCTCTGCTTCTGAAAAAAGCTCTTTTTTTAGGGGCTATAGCTGTTGAATTGATATGAATGGATACCTTACCCCACCCCCCCCCCCCCCCCCCCCCCCCCCCTCTCTGCTTTCGAGACTTTAAGCTCTTGGAAGGTTACGCCTCCCTCCTGCTGTGGAGATCTAGGTACGTCCCTATAGATTTCACGTCACTTCTAATGATCTAATTCGCTAAAACTTTATATTTTATTTTTATTTATTTTCGCATTGATATTAAGCATTTGGATATTCAATAACATTTGAACTCTTGTAGACCGACTCATATCATCAATATAATTGAAAATGAAAATAAGTCTATAATTTATTCAGACAAAGAATATTAACTGTATATAATTTCAATAATCGATCTGCAATTCAAGTTGAAAGGTCATGCAGGTACTACCAATTTTTATAACGATTCAATTCCCGAAAATTTACATTAACACATTTTTTAAACTTTCAAGAGACTCGAGAAAAATTTCTTCTTTTGTTTTCGCTTACAACATTTTCATTTTCGATCGCTTCGAAAGCAATATATATACAGGTCACAATATACTATGATATTTACAAAAATTTATTTCGAGTATTTGATTTCGAATAAATCTTCTATATTTTTTCATTAACATTATTTTTTTTAGTAACTAATACATATTGACACGTATCGTTAACATACTATATATATATTTTTTTTATTCGTCCTTATGATAATAGTTGCTTTTTATATCTAACATTGACTTAACAATCCACCAATATACATATTTTTCACTATAGAATATAATTATACTTACTTGGTGTTACTTGCAATTTAATAAGTTGATATGTACCAACAGTATTATATTGAAGTGAAAGATTACTGAATGCGATAAAGCCACCAAAACAGGCGGATACAGGAATCATATTAAAAATTGGTAATTTAGCATAAGTAAATACTTTTGCTTGCATACAAGCAATCAAAAGAAAAAAAGTTACAAAAAAATTTAATGTTGTTAATGTTAAATTAGGAAAATGATGTTTAACATAAATCCTATTAAAGAAAACAAAAAAAAAATTCTTTTTTTATTCTTTTTGTTTAAAAATTAATTAAATAATAAAATTTACCATTTCGCTAAATTAATAACAAGAATTGATGAAATAAAATTTATTGAAAATATAACTGTGGAGAAAAAACATGATTTAACAACACGTTTATTAACTGCTGTTTGTCCAGATTCTTTTAATGATGATGGTGAATCACTTAATAAAATAGTTGATGATGATAGACCAGATATTTTATTTAATAATTTTGTTGACATATCAATAGACAAATCTTTATTGTCAGATTCTTGGTTATTTAGAGAAGAACGGGAACTGGACATAAAACTAATATTTATCTTTAATAAAAGAAAATATTCTTTTTATAATACAAATATATGATATAATACTACTGTATTCTTAATTTTTCAAAATATTTTTTTTACATTAACTACAAAAAAAAAAATATATACTTTAATCATGTAGATCTACATATGGTACACACATACATATTAGATGATAACAAAAAAAAGAAAGAAAAAGTTAAATGTTATTTTTTTTAACCTATTGAATACTAGATATTGATCAGGATCAAATATTTCATCTATTTAAATTGATATTATTACAGAATATATTTCACATGATCAAATTCATACTTTATATCTTATTTAAAAAGTACAACGACAAAATGACACAAGCGACATTTGATCTATGCTGTGTCATATACTCCCTACACAAAATGAATAGCTACGTACTAAAGCTGTAAAAGCTATATTCACGCGTTGTGCTTCACTGTACGCTGCTCATTGGTTGGTATCTTAGAAACCGAAAAGAAAAAAAAAAGTCGAGTAAGTAAGAATAGAGGAAAGAAAGAAAAATGTAGGTGAAAATGAAAGAGAAACAACCGTGTTTCAAGGTCTGCGCACAACCAATCGACTTATAATGGCCGATGTAGATACTAATGCATTTCGTCGTCCCTCTAAATAACTAGCTACAATCGCTGCACTCATTGACAACAATTGCCCAACGATCATTAGATAATATGAGTAACACAAATGTGCAACTATGCGAGAAAATACCACATAACTCATCACGAAAAAAAAAGTACCCAATCCTAATGAAAAAACAGATAATAATGAAATAAATCGAACAGATGATGCCACATGATAATCAATAATATTGAATATGAAAGTTGATATCAAACCGATAACAATTAAAAACAGTCCAGTTAATGATAAAGCAGCTGGCGAACGTAAAACAGAATGAAAACATGCCAATGGTTGTAAATGACACAGTTTCCAAAATCCAGCTCGCATATGTATTGTATGTATCCAATGAGTAGTACTTATTGAAAGTACAATAAATATAATTGCACTTAAAGCTAATCCAATAACAATATAAGCAAGAATAATTGTTATATTCGGATGTGTTAAAGGCATTGTTAGTAAAAAAAATAATTGATGGATGTTGTTCACTTGTGTAACGAGAAGAGTAATGAAAAAGATAACGATCGAACAAAAGAACAATTAAAAGAGAGAAAAACGAAGTGCAGTCCAATTGAAGAAAAAGTACCTTATGAAATTTAAAAAAGAAAAGAATTCCCTATAGAAACAACAAAGTCTTAACGTTTTCGAAACTAAAAAAGACACTTTTACATTTTATAAATTGCATACGGTGCATTCATTTCTATAGTATATCAAGGAAGGTGTGGTTAGTAAGTATTAACAGATAGTATCAATCAGCTTTTTCAGTATCAATAAACCGAATTTAGAGAGAACAACTGATCTATATATTTACGAATAGTGAAAACAGAAGTACGATACAATCAATAAATACGTATGGAAAATAATATGGTCGATTTTTTCATAGACGACAGTTGCAACATATTGATAAAATGAGTACAGAAATCAAATCAATCAATATATTAGAAGTATTCTACAAATGGTGTCATAGGGAAAAAAGAAACAAAAACAAATATGAATGAGTCAAAAAACAAAGCTAAACAAAAAATTGTGTTGAATTTTATTTTAAAATATGAAATCTGACATCACTCAATACCGGAGAGTTGTCTACACGGAAAAAAAAATATATATACATATTTGTTTTTTATGGACTAGTTTTTTGCATCAGGCATTTCAAGATTGAGATTAGATGTACTAGTATTAAGATCAATTGAAAGAAGTGATGCTCGATCACTATCGCAATAAGGTTCTATTGAATTATATGGTTGATTTATTGATGAATGTCGAACACGTTTTCGTATTATTTCACCAATTAAATTATGTGTTTGTTCTTCAGCATCATATGCAGCTGTTTCTTCTTTTGTTGATTCAAATAATACCATGGCATTATTATCAATTGTCGAAGGACGGATAGTTATTGGACTTGATGGTCGCCATTCATGATGATGAGTTGTATCAATAACTAGAAAGAAAAAAAAGGCAAAAGAAAATCAATTTCGTTAAATAACAAAAAAGAAATAAAATCTTTTACCATCAGTTATTGAAGTATATTCATTTGATTGTATTCGATTAATATTAAAATCATTACTTGTTAATGAATCTAAACGATGAATTGTTGATCGTCTTTGAACTTGATGTGGTTTTTTTGATAATGGAATTTGATCATGTATTGATAAACCATGTTTTGATATTGGTGTTCGATTCATTATTATTGTTGTTGATTTAGAGATATTTTTATCTCTAAAAGAATTCAATTCATAACCTGTTAATGATGAACGTCGTTGTCGTTGTTGTCGCCGTCGATCATGTATATCATCATCGAACCAAGATGTTCGACGACGAAATACGTATGATGGATCTCGTTCATCGAATGATTGATTCGAAAACATTTTTTGAATCATTTCATATGTATTCATATTAAGATCTTCTAAACGTTGTAAACGCCAATCAAGATTTTGAAGAACAGCACGATTTTGACTTTCACGTTGATATATATCATCAATACGTAAGACTGTTGCATCAACACTAGATAAAGAAATATCAAAAAAAAAATTAATTTTTTTTTTATACAGAAGAAAAAGGACAGTTCGTTCAATCAAGCATGAATACCAATGTGTGCGATTTCCATCTACTATGACACATTTCAATTAAAATAATTTTTGACGCGTCGAAATATCTATTGACAGTTAATTCATAAAAAAAATATGGTAAAAATTGTTCCATTAATAATTATTGTAATGTCCGTTTCAAAATATAATGCGTCCCACGGTTTTTTGAGTAACTCAAGAACGCAATTAGCTAGATATCTGCGGTTTTCACCAATCGAAAGAAGAGACAGGGGGACGTCTTTTTCTCCAATACTGTATCAGACAAAATCATTTTAGAATCAGTCATTTCTGCGAAACATTGCAAAAAATGCATGAAAACGACCCGGCATTCTGAAGAAATTTTCCTTTTGACATGTGATCTAGATAGAGGGACTTCGGATCTATACTTCAGGATATAATTCGAATGATTATCTTACCGCATCCTAATGTTTAGCAAATAAAATCGTCTATTTACTCCCAAGAAAACTATGAATTTCTTTTAATTTTGAAGCAAATTTTTTTACTTTTTGTCAAAATTTCATCTGAATGACAGACCATTTTTTCGATGTTATGCAGAAATGACTGATTCTAAAATGATTTTGTCTGATACAATATTGAAGAAAAAGACGCCCCCCTGTCTCTTCTTTCGATTGGTGAAAACCGCAGATCTCTAGCTGATTGCGTTCTTGAGTTACTCAAAAAACAGTGGGACGCATTATATTTTGAAACGGACATTAGTACTGTTTTTACATGTGGGAATTTAACACTGAATCTATTAAGGAGATTGCAGACCCCGCAGCAGTCTTTCTTTCCTTCTTTTTTCAGACATTCCTTCTTCGTCCTTTCTTTCTTTGAAGGTCCTTTTTTTTTTCTTCTTTTTTTTTACTTTTCATACGAATTGACTCTAAGAAACTTCGTAAAACATATGGGGGAATGCTTAGATAGAGAGCTCTCAGAGCTCCAGAAAATGTTTAATCTAGCACAAGTCCAATAAAAAGCTCGCCACAATTATGTTAAGGTATGCATATAAGATCTCAATTAATGCGGCACATATGTACAGGACTTGAGATATCTAAAATGACTCTTCGCTAGAACTCGGTCACTGCGCAAAATTGCAAGAATATACTCAGTGACCAAGCATAATCGAAGCTGAGCTACATTATAGCCAGTCTTACAGATACTTATGTTATTAGCCATTCATGATGTATCGATGTTTGACCAAGACTTTTACTCAGCAAAATGTAAGAAACACAGTTTTTGTTGGTATCGTTGTTGATAAACGAAACGAGAAAGGCAGACGACATTTGGTAGTAAGTAAGGTGGTACTTGTGGATGACAATGGGGTCATACGTGTAAATGATTTCCAATTCAGCTTACAATCAGTTGTCAATCTTCCACGCAACTCAAATTGGTCAATCAATTCCAGGCATGATACAAGATCTTTTCATTTGAACCATAATTCTTTTTATGCTTTTCGAGTTTGCGATCAAGATAGGGCTTCCAGAACATTTTTTCACTATTCTGGTCAAAAACCTGATGAGTTATAATTAATGTTTACACTGATCAAAGAACTTGAAAAGTATTTCGAACCGTGCATATGCACATAGATCAAGAAATTTCGAAATTTGTCCAGGTAACTCAAATTGTTGGAGAACATAAAAACCATCTTGAAACGCTGTTTAAAATAAGAAGCTCGAAAAAAGCGTATCTGGATTGAGGAAGTAGTAAAGCATCTCGATCTGAGTGAGATGTAGCAGAAATACCGGATGAGGAAAAATATCTTTCTACAAGCTGGAAAACGTTTACAGGTTGAATTCAGCTTTCATCGTCAAAATTTAGTCAACCAGCTAACTTAACTTCGAATTCCCTTAAATTCTTCACGTCTAGGCGAGAATTGTGTGTTTAAGGTAACTATGTCTCACTATTTGAAAAAGTGACAGATAGAAGTGGCCAATTTGCATTGCGTTGCAAATTTTTTCGAAGATAGACTGAGAATCATGCGCTACAAAATAAGCACTTGTTTTCGCGAGTTGATAAATGGGCTAGAACGTTTGGGGTAAATTTCTAGCATGACTGAAGCCGGATAGCGGAATCAGAAATATTTTCTAGAGCTTCTTCAACAGTTTTCGAAACTAAATGGGAAAACCCGTAAGGATTCGCAATATTAAAATCCTCAATTTTCAAAAGTTTAAATAAGTATGTTAGGATTGTACAGCACTCTCGACTCGGTAATGTCATGTAACTATTTTCGCAAAAAGAATACGAATATCTGTTAGGTTTGACGTCAGATGATCCTTTAGGACGGAACTTGATACATCAGTAGAGCATTTCAAATTCATTTTGTTAGTTTAAAAAAACACGTGACATTGCGAAGCCGACAATGCTCTAAAATCCTAGCATATTTATTTTCACTTTTGCAAAATCAAGGATTTTGATCCTGTACTGTCTACGGATGCTTCGATTTGGTTCTGCAAGCTTAGTCAAAGAAACTCTAGAAGATTTTTCTGACTGCTCTGTCGGATTTTCAAGCGTACTAGTACTTTATCCTCAAAAGTCCAGTCCATCTATCGATCCACGAAAAAAGTTGATAATTTTCTAATGATTACACACCTTTGATATCCTATCAAGGAATATTTTTGATAACACACAAATTTTCGTAATCGATGTAGGGCGTAGCTATCCATGTGGGTGAGGCACGTGTGTTACCTGTAGAACTACCGAGAGAGTCATTGAGATATGGGAACAACAGTTACATAAACATATCATATGCCGAGGAGACAACTGTTCATGTTTGAAATTCATTTTCGTCTGAGCTCATTCCTATTGTTCACAATTGATCTTCTAATATAATTCTACCGTTGCAGCGTAGAACTTGTGAAAAGTCCTTCTTTTCTTCCTTTTTTTCGAATTTTCTTCTATTTTTCTTTTGAAAAAATTCCTTCTCCAAATCTTTCTTTTTGGTAATCCCGTCGCTGCGACCCCTAAGATTGGTTTATTCAATTTATTCTAAACATATTTTTTCACTAGCATCTTACTGAATCCTTTATGTATGCAATAAGGAAACAGCTCATAGATAAGAACGAGATGTTACTGATATACAGAGTCTATGGCTTTCTTTCAAATGATATGTTTATGATCTTATATCGTCTCGCATATTTGTGATGTAGTTTGTGGCGTATCAGGGGTTTATATAAGACAATAGAGACTAGTTAAAAGATTTTAGTCCTTACCCCTAACGGTGGAACACTTTGAATCTAGGGTATGCTCAAAAATCTTTATAAGATTCCCGTGAGAAAGCTAAGAATAGACAGGATAAGAAGAGAGACTCTTTTTATGATATTCAGATGAAAGACAGTTAGTGACTCTTATTTTCAACTAACATTTTTTGATTATATAAAGCTGGTATGATTAAAAAAAGTCTCAACTTGTGTCAAAAGACATACACTTAAAAAACACACTAACATGAGTTTGTTTTTTTTATTTAAGTCTGACTGTCTATAGAAGAGTTTTTCGATCTGCTTTACTGACGTATCTAAACTTAACCACTGAAGGAAAAGAAATGTTTCGGTAGCTTTTAGTGTGTCTAACCGAAGTTTCTTGTGCAATTTTTTCTCCATTTATAACAAAGGAGTATTACATCAAATTATTAGCTTCGCAGTGCCCAACATTTACTACTACGAAATTCAATGTTTAGGTCTGTTTTACTACGAAAATATTACTATTTGCAGTCAAAGAGAACGCAAAAAGATATTAACGTTTGTATAAAAACTCTGATAGATTGCATAAATCGATTAATCTGATAAAATGAGAAACAAATGCTTGAGCCTATCCTTTTTCCTTTGTAGCGAATGTCTCCTCAAAAGAGAATTCCTATTAGAGTTCAATAGTAGCATTGATTGAAATATTTAGAACAAACATTGAAAATGTTTATGTTAATCAAATTTCAATCTTCATCGATGAGTACCTTTTCTATAATTTAATCATCTGTCTATCACGAAATCAAATATAATTTATATTGTTATCGATATTTCAAAAGTTTTTCTATACATATTATATTTATTATTCAATTTTATTTTTACCGTTCAGATGTTAATGCAATTTGATCAGCAGTTGTATTCTTTTTTTCTCGATCTTTCATTACAAAATATTCATCAACTTGTTCTTCTTCAAAATCATGTATTTCAGCAACTTCTTTTTCACTTAAAAATAATTCTAAAATATAACAAACATAAATTTAAATAATTTTTATTCTTATTTTATTATCAAATACAAACTTAATCCATGATCAACTTTAAATTTTTTTCCACGACAATAACGTATTATAATTTTAATTAAAATAAATATATGTGAAAAAAGTATTAATGGTGGTGGTAACATTGGTTTTGATTCATATTTAAGTACAATATAATAACGATGATATTTCCATACTTGATCAGATGATTTTGATATACGTATATAAGTATTATTAAATGTTGCAATAAGTATTGAAAGAAGTAATATATTACAAAATATAAGATATGCTGTCATAGTTATTGGTGTTACCCAATGAAATGGCATACATTGTGGAGCATTTGGTTCACTTTCTAAACATGGTGGATCAATTGAACCAGCATAAACTTCACCATAAATCTTTAAAATAAAAATAGAAACGAAATTTTTTATATTTTATTAGTAATAAGAATGTTGTTTGTGAGTTTACCATAAAATATGGTTCAAGAAATATTTCTTTAACTGATCGCCATGTCCATGATTCATTTGGATATTTAATTGCTTGACGAGATACTCCAAATGATACAAGTACAATTAATATTATGATTATAAAATTAAATAAATCGATTAACTAAATTTAAAAAAAAAAAAGAAATAACAAATGTAATAAAATTTCTCTATTGAAAATCTTAACTTACATTTTGTGCAGCAATATGAATATAGGGACCAAGAGATTTATGTACAGAAATATAAGTTAATAAATGTATCCACCAATAAGATACATCAAGACAATAGATTACGCGTGCGATATGTAGAGTATTTGGATTAAATCGAAGGATGAATCCAATTCCATAAGCTACGAGTGCTAATGAATCACATATATGAACAAAATCGGAAAAATACAACTAAAACAAAACAAAAACCTATATTTTTCATTTGGAAAGAAAGAACAAAATTTAATATTATAAATATAGTGACAAAGCTTAACTTTCACTCTACTCATCAAGACGGTTTTGAAAAACTCTGGAAATATGTCGGAAGGAAGGGGGGAATCATTCTTCGAATGTTAATTTCTTACTGTTAATCGACGTATAAAACGTGGTGATGAACTTGTACAAATCTAAAATTAACCAAAACTATTCTAAAATCTAATAATGATATGAAATTAACAAACTTCTCGAATTGTATCAAGTGCTGATGATGCTAAATAAATTGTTACAATATATTCTAAACAAAAAAGAAAGTATTCAATATCTTTGAATTTACATTAGAAAAATATTTCAAAAAACACAATTACCTGCAATACTCGGTTTTGTTGGTGTACGTACAAGTACCATATAAGTAAAAAGAAAAAGAAAAAAAACATAAAATATAGCATTATACCAAAATTTTGTTATTGGTGCATTATAAAATTCATAAAAACGTTGTGTTATTGGTATTGATGATGATGATGATGATAAGATTTTTATAGGTGAATTTTCATTTAAAATAGGTAATTCATCGATTTTTTTTGATGTATCAATACTACTATCATTTATATCATCAGTTTGCTGTATAGATGTTGAGTAACTTTGTTTTAAATGTGTGAATGATGATTGTCCATGATCATCATTTATTGATTTATTAAATGTAACCATTTCAATTGGTTCATTATTCATATGTTTATTTTCAAAAGTAAATTCAACTGATCTATCATTATGTAATTTTGAAGATTTTTTACTTTCATTTTCATCAATTATATAATGTTGTGTATGTTCATTTGATATAATACCAGAATGATAATTTTCAGTATCATTATCATCATCATCATCGTCATCATCATCTGGATCACTATCATTTTGTGTTGCTAAATGTTCTTCATGTGTTTTAGGTTGTAATTTTAATTCTTCAGCACTTTTAAATTCAATACGAAGTACAAGTGGAAAAAATAATATTGAAGCAATAACTTTCCAATTAAGATAATGTCGTATAGACATTCCACCCATCCATAAATCGTTTAATATCATTTGACAACATTTATGTGCTACAAATTCTTGATGATGAGATATAACAGCTAATGATAAACATGTCCAATCAGACCAATTTTTTAATTCATATGTTAATAATTGGCATGTTTTATCATCATTTTCACGATAACATTGTTCAAGAACACCGAGACCTAATTCACGAAATTGCCTAAAAAAAACAACAAGTGAATTCATCTTATTGTTCAGCTAAAAAATAACTATGCTTGACCAAAGTTGGTCAGAGAATTTTTCGAACATAAAATCATCGAATTTATTCATTCGAAATTTCTTTTTTTAAGGTTATCATATATTCTATATCAATAGGTTTCATTTGTTGGAAATATAACGAAAATAAATGATAGTCATCAGCAACAATCATGCATTATTTTGTTCCAAAATTAGAGAATAAGGGTCTTGCACAGTTCGACGATTACTTATGGTGCCAGTCTCACGGGGACCAGGATCAACACTTTTTCATTGGAAGTAATATTGTTTATGGTCGTATATTTTTCGTAACAACAAAATTGTCAAACGTATAGATATGCAGAATAGATGAATTATTAATGAACTTAAAAAAATGACGAATCTCTAATAAGGAGAATATTAGAAGCCACATGGATCATGGAAGATGTCTTCAGCTCATTGATACTGTTAGAAAACGATGTCACATTTTTTCTAATTTATGACAATTCAAAGATCAAAAATGTCTGAGCGTGTTATTTGTGGATAGACTAATTTAGTTTCAAATCAAATATTAAAAAAAAAAATCTTTTGTCAATAAATTGAAAACAGTTTGTTTGACTATACGACTTTTTAATAATATAGACTTTTTACACTTAACATGTATTTTAGATCACGAGATTCAAAAAGTCATTTATGTATATTAATAACTTACTCAGCATAACTAGCCAATTCAGTTGCTACTTCAATTTCTAATTCATCATCATCTGCTTCATGTGCTAATGCTTTATTTAATTTGTATGCCACTAATGCTTAAATCGGAAATATATTGAAAATAAATCTAAAAATAGTAACCAATCTTTACCTTTCGCCATAGCTTCTTCACCTAAATAAAACAAAGAAATTAATTATTAAATGGAAAAGAATTCATTATATAATCTTATTAAAACCTCGTTCCCAAAAAAATAAAGCCATTTGATGTCGTTTTGTAAGTACTGCCCATATAAGTAATTCATTATATGGATATTGGAATGTATCGTCGATGGGTTTTAATGTTGTACTAATTGCTGTTCGACGTAACTTAATTAATAGAAAGAAAACAAACAAAATAATGAAAAACAAACAAAATTTTCTAATTAATTTTCATTTATACTTGTCGTAATGTATTAGGTTGATGAAGCGTTGTTGCATAACGTGTACGAAAACGTCGTCGAGTATAATTTGATCGATAACCATGACCCATTAATGATTCAAGAATTAAACCTATATCAGGTAATGTATATATACCTGTAATAGCTGCCTGAAAATTAATACGAAAAAGCAAAAAATTAGAATTAAATAATTAAATAGGAAACAACCTTGCGAATTTTTCGTATATCTTTTGCAATATAATGAAGAGTATTAGGTGGACCATCACGCTAGAACAAAAAAAAATGTTAAAGAAATGAAATCATTCATTTTGGTTTTTTCGAGAAATATTTATCGAACAAGATAGAGGTTTATTACAAAGTTAGAGGATGTTCTAAAGTAAGATAGTTAAATAAATTGAAAGCTAAAAATAGATCCACGTGTTTGAAGATATGCTTTTACTAAGTCATAATATT
The DNA here is from genome assembly GCA_905250075.1 of Rotaria sp. Silwood1. Classification (NCBI taxonomy): domain Eukaryota; kingdom Metazoa; phylum Rotifera; class Eurotatoria; order Philodinida; family Philodinidae; genus Rotaria; species Rotaria sp. Silwood1. The sequence goes on from CAJNOP010000359.1 coordinate 133,583, forward strand.
CAAATCACCTCTGGTGACATTGATATATTACATCACGTGTAAATACTCTCGAAGCTCTATGAATTAATATTTACTATAATGTTATCAATTTGTTATATACTTCACATTCGAAAGAAGAAATAAACAAACATACATAATATCTCATAATGGCTAGAAAACTATTGTTTATTATTTTATTCTCTTGTTTTCTTTTTTTTTCAACATGATTGCAATAATTATTGAAGGAGAAGAAAAATTTATCACCGGATATATTTGTCGATGTTCATTATGTTGTATATGAAAAATAAGAAAATGTCAGGTCTATTTTTTCTTTTCGTCTTGAAGAAACACTTGAATATGAACGGAACTTGAAGAGGAAATTGAATAGAACTTCCGACATGTCAAATCTATTAAAATATATAATCTTTCAAAAGAATATCTTTATCAATAAGTCTTTTGTCCTCAAATACAATTTCAGTAAAATGAATTTTTTCTTAAAATCTATTTATAAATATAAAATTCTAATCTTACAGTATTATATAATTCTTCCAATCGATGAATAGTTAAAAATTTTTGCATATAAATTCCATTTTCAAGTAACAATCGACAAAATTCAACTTTATCGGTTATTAATGCTGTCATCATGATATCTTCTAATGCTTGTTCCTAAGAGATTTATTTTAAATAAAGTAATAATATAAGTCTTTTTTTTCTCTCTTACTGGCCATTGCTGAGCACCAGATAGAATATAATTTCGAGCTATATCAACTCGATTCCATGTTAAAGCAAGTTTTAATTGATCTACAGATGATACACATGTACTACGAAGTAAAGCAATTAATATTGATAAATCAATATCTTGTGATGATTCTTCACCCATACGAAATATTGTAATCTTTAAAATAAAACAACAAAAAATTTTTTGTTTTAAACATATTCTATGAAGAAAAATAAAAATTTTTTTACCAAATCTCGTCTTTTTACACACATCATTAATTCATTAAAAAGATTTTTTGCTTGTTTTTTTGTATATGAAAATGTTTTCATTATAGTATGAATTAATTGCGCTTGAATGTCAGGAGACATTGTACTAGAATAGATTATTTACATTTTATTTTAAATCAACGCAAAATACGAAACTGTTGCTAACACAAACTTGGTGAAATTAAAATGTCAAATACATCATACGTGCTGATGCTAATTACATCAAAATTATTTTATTCTATTTATACTGGGACACATTTCTTCATCATTCTTTGAGTTAATTCTTCAAAATTGCAATAAGAACGTATTTCATCAATTTTAATAAGATGTGATTAATAGACAGTTCTAAGATCGTAAATCAAAAACATCTGCTCACAGACTATGACATGACGACAGAGGAGAGTATTAATAAGGCTTCTGTTACGAACCGTAAGGAGCAAGAGAGAGGATACCCAAATTTTTATCCTTATACTTCAACACCACTTCTAACTCTTTGAGTACCATTGCTCAACCAATGGACAAAACTTCTTCGAGATTTTATATTCAATATGGACAATGTGTATTGTTGACATTTGCCTTAAAATCTTTTAAATAATCTTAAAAGTCATTTTCGGCCTATGCCTGTACTCCCGATGAGAATGACGACGAAGTATTTTTGTCATCCGCATAAGAAAGTACGAGTCTAGGTCAGATATCCAAATGAAAGCTGTCACTAATTCAACCTTCTGAATATTGCTACGAGTTACTCTTAACTTGATTTCCAAACAGAGAATCGAAATATTTTAGTAATCACAATAGGGTATTATCAGTCTTTGTCTCCTGCTTAGAATAGAAATGATATTTCAAGAACCCATCAAACTCATTGCCTCTGTAATCTCATTAGTGTTATAACTTTTATTTGTCATAGAGAAAACTGCACTTAGAGATCATTTTGTGTTCGCGAGTTATGTCAGAATTAAGAAACTTGAAAAAATTGTGCATTATCATGTACGCTGGTATTCAAAGAGTTGAATCGTATTTTACAAAATTTAGCATGACATTTGACTATTAGAAATAGCTTTGATACACAACATATCATAAGTAGTTTGTAGCACACGATCTAAAAGGATTGTTGAAGTATAGGTGTAGAAATTTAGACGCTTCCCTCACAGGCATAACAGACCCGTTAGAAACGGCTTATCTCAGACGTGACACACATCAGTAAGAGACCATCACAGATCGTAGCAGACATCACGAAAGAACCATCACAGTACGTGTTAGTTCTTTACACATTAACTATAATATATTGTGATTAATATCTTGTATTAACAGTAGATAAGAATTCATAAACCAATGTATACATCGATAAATCCTCTCGTTTACTATAGTAATAGCTTCGTCGTATCTTACATTTGAATCTCACAAGGATTGTGCTAATAGTTTTCATTTTTTTACTAATATACATCTTAGTTTTCATATGTGTATATAAAAATAATAAGTTTCAATCTTTATTGATATGCTAATTCACAAATTATTTCAATGAATGATTTCATCGATTGACATTTATTCCACGACCAATTTATTTAAATCTACCAAAACGATATAAATGTCAAAGAAAATATGATACTTGTCAATTAGTTGATTTTTCATTTTTTTTTTCTTTATATTCTATTCGAAAGAAAATATTTTTGTCCTTGACAAGCAAATACAAACAAAAAAAAATGAAGAAAATATTGAGTTAAACGAATAGATCGAAACAATATTGGATCCGACATAGTTATGAAAAAAGAAAACTACTGATTAATCTCTTTCAAGATATAATTTAATTTTCTTAGTCGTATTGATCTAATTTTAAACTATTTCTATATAATTCATTCTCGTCAGTGAATAATAAATTGACATACCCATCTTCTCTAGCGTATCGATGTGTAAATGAAATCAGATCAGCCGCACGACCGCTTCCGTCACAAACAACAACGGGTACTGGTGGATTATCTGTAACATGTTCTAAAACCATTCGAATTGTATTTGTTCCGCCTTCAACCACAACACATACAACAGGAATATTTGAATTTTCAGCTTAAATAAAAGAAAAATGAATCTTCATTTTTGTTTTTGTTTTTCTATGAAAATATATACATGACTGTGCATTTGTTTGTTTTAATAGAAATCTTTCAAAACGTTTTCTTAATAAAATTTCACCTCCATATTTTCCATTTGTTCCATTGTCAACAAGTAAAAAATAATAATGATTACTATTTAATGTCGCATTATTTTTAGTTGCTAATGCTTTTGAATGATATGAAACAACTTTCTAAACAAAGAAAAAAGTTTTTTTTTGTTCTTTTTTATTTATTCTGCTTTTGATCTTTTTGTTGTTTCTTTTTTTTACATTAACACCAATTAAATTTTCTCGTCCTTCAACAACACCCCATGGTGAAAATCCAATACAAACAATATCCGATTTAGCTTTTGGTGATTTAACAAAAAGTGCATCACCAACATGTTTAACAACACCTATAAAATTCTCATAAAACATTCATAAAATTTTTCTTTTCTTATTTTCATTTTACCTTGTTGACAACCATTTGTTATAATCCATGCACCAGTTGTTTTAGCTGCTCGAAAAAGTCCTTTTTTTAAAACACGTTTAAGTTTTGGTTGTAATTCAAAATTTGCAATACCACCATCAATAGATATAACAAGACGTGGTAATTTAAGATTCCATACACGTAAAAATAATTTTAATACTAAATCCGGACGTGTATCATGTGAAAGACGAATATACTAAAACAAAGTACAAAGAAAAATTTAAAATTTAAACAATAAAATTAATTTTACTTGAGCTTTAGCTGGATGTGCCATGCCTTCAAATTCAATTATACCAAATGCATCAGTTGGTTCAGTTCGTGTATGTTTTGGTATAGACCATATTTCATCTTTATTTATTGTTAAAAAATTTATATCATGTGATACAATTTGTATTTGTTCATTATGTTCAAGAAAAAATCGTCCACAACAACAACGTCCTAGTTGTTGTTCAATTTTTGATGGAATAAATTTAATACATTCACGTTTTTTAAATGTTCGTTGTATCCATGATACATTATTATCAAACTGATAAATAGGAAACAAAACAAACGAAAAAAGAAAAATTAATTAATTAATTATATCACTATAGCATTTTATTCTTGTAAATATCCTACCGATGTTGGCGTGATCATCTTTATTTAGAAAAGATTTTCTTTGTATTATGACATGGAAATGACAGGATATGCTACTGTTGATGATAATAGCATGGAAAAAGAAAAAAAAAAGAGAGAAAGACATCATCGTCTTTCACCGCTCTTGTTATTATCGCACATTTCTTTTTTCTAAGCAGAATAGAGAGAGAAAAAAGAAGAAAAAAGACTGACGATGTATTTAATCCTATTATTAATATAAGATGCCCACGCAGCCAGTTAGATATTCATAATATTTTGAGAAATTTCACAGGAGATAGTCTGTGGATATTTTTTTTTTCTTGAATTATACAACGAGACGAAAAAAACAATTGAGGATTATCAATACACACACACATACACACGCACACGTAAAGACAAAAAAAAAAAAAGAAGCAATATATAAAATGAAAATCCAACTGGAATGATCTAGTTCATAATCATGTAATAAATCTAATGATTTTGTTTTTCGTTAAAGAGGCTGTACAAATACATAAAAATATGAAGATGTTTTCTTTGTTTTCTCTTTTATGACTTGAAAACGCGTACAACACGAACAATATTCGATCGACAAATTGGACATTCGGCGAGTAATTTACCACATTTGACACATGTTACCTATAAACATAAAAAAAAAAGACAAGAAAAACATGAATTAACTTATCAAGACAGATAATTATAAAAGAAAATAAATCGGAATTATTTTTATAACAAAGACTAACATTTGTCTCTTAAATAAAAAGAAAATAACAACGGATAAAAAGATCAACTATTAGAAAACAAAATGAAGCTTAGCCATTCTTAGAGATAATCATAACTCTAACTAAGAATAGATTAACCGACGCATGGCTTATGTTTTTTTTTGTTCTTTCTATAATTCAAACGGATTTAGTTCAAATATATATTTACTATGATAATTATAAAATTGTCTTCTTTTGTTTTTAAGAGATCTAGAAATCTATTTCTTTATTGAAGATTTTGCGAACGTCTAATATAATCATCCATGTCGACTAAAATTATTCAATATTATCTAATTTAATGATCATAAAAATGATTTTTAATTATCTTTTTTTTCTTTTTGTTTTTATTCGATCGATCAATAATATTGTATAAAGAAGATTAACTAAAATAGTTAACTTACCATATGACCACAATCTAAAAATACACAATCAGCAATTGCATCCATGCATACTTTACATAATTCACTATCGCTTGCTGTTGCATTATCAAGTTCTTTAGCTAGATAAAGAAACAAAAGAAGTGTCGTTTTTTTTTGTTGTTGAATATTTAAATTTACTTTTGATTTTTTCATTTTGTCGATCACGATAAAGTCTTCGAACTTTTTCAATTAATTCAGTTTTTTCAACACATCCTTTATAATCAACAAAATTTGCTACTAAAATTTCTTTTAATTCACGAACACTTAAATCTTCAATATTTTGTTCATTATTTAATTCACTAAGAGATTTTCGACGTATCCGTTGTTGATTTGTTGTTGTTTGTTGTTGTTGTTGTTGTTGCTAAATATAAAACAATAAATAATATTCATCAATTTCATATAAAATATTATTTATAAATGAATTTCAAATATATGAAAAGTCAAGATTCGATTTTATAGTAATTTACTGATACATTTTTCTGAAAGAAATAATAGAATAAATTAGATGAATGTGATAATACATTGAATTGATATGTCGCATGATCGACTGAATGCCTTAGATCACATGTTCTATGGTACGTTGACTGCAATAACCCTGATTTAAGACAGACGTCTGTCTAGATTTGCAAGAGAAGATATTACGGAGTCGAAATTTTTGGCGAACAAATATACTTATTGTTAATAAGAATGCTCTTCTGATATTTTTCTTTTGTTATCTTAAACCTTATTTATGATCCTATATAAATTAGTATAGTTTTGCTCATTACGTAATATATGAAGAATAAACTTATTATTATATAAGAGTAAAAATACTTGACTACTTTACTTATATAACAATGGCATTAACTTCGTCGAAGTCTGATGTAATGTTTCAATATTCTTTCATTTACAAAAAATATGAGTCTATTAATAGTTAATATGATTGTTCAAATAATCAAACAATTCTGAAATTATTCGATTAATTATGTAATTAACAATTTTTTACTAATTAATTATAACTTGCATTCTTTTCAAGAAACTAATATTCTCTATAAATTATACATTAGAAGAGAACATAGCCATAACTTTTGACTTAAGTATATACTAATACATAATATCAGCATATGATTAATATATTTATCTAACTTTTCCTTAGATAAAAAAAGAAAAACAATGTATTAGTAAATATGAGTCATCATCATTCATGTGATGTTTGCTAATTATATGAATTTAAGAAAAAACATTAAAAAAAAGCATTTTTATTTTTACCACATTATTTGAACTAGCTGTTGTTTCATTAGTTGTTGAAGTTCTTCGTTGTTGTGGACTAGTTGATGTACTATTTGTTGTTGTTGTATAAACAAAATTTCCAGGTGATGAAAATGTATATGTAAATGGTCCATTTGTTGTTGTACCAAAATTAAATGTTGATGTACCATTTCCATTATTTGTTGTTGTCGTTGTTGTTGTGGTTGTTTGTTGATGATCACCAAGTGCATGATGTAAAACACCCGATACTGTATTTGTAACATAATCTTGTAAATTTGCAGCAAAATGATTCATTTGACTAGCAAATGATGACATTGTATGTTGAAAATTTGTATAATTTCCATTTTTAGGTGGAGGAGGAGGTGGTGGAGGTGGTGGTGGCATAACAGTTGTTGTTGTAGATGATGATGATGATGATGATGAGGCACTTGTTGATGTTGAAAATTGATTAAATGTTGTATGAAATTGTTGTTGATTAGCATTTGTTGTTGTTGATGATGATGTTTGTGCTTGTTGTTGTTGTTGTTGTTGAATAAATAAACGTGTAAATGGTAAATGTCTATTTCGTACAATTAAATCGACAAGTTCTTGTTTTTCTGTACATGTATGATGTGAAATATTTTTTGCTTGTAAATAGCACCGTAAATGTTTAACTTTTAATGCTAATAATTGTTCATCTGTTGTTGAATCACTTGATATTAATTGACATGTAAGACATATACGATATGGTTGATTATAATGACGTTCACGGGGTGCACAACTTGTACAATAATATTGACGACAAACTGCGCAACTTTTCTATAAAAAAAAAAATAAACATAACAATAAACAAAAATTTTTATTAAAGAATTTTTTTTTTTTTGTGAAAAATACTTTTCGTTTAGTTAATGTATATGTAGAATGACAATGTTCACATTGATCATTTGAGGAAGTTGTAGTAGAATAAGATGATGATGATGAGGATGGTGATGGCATTATTTTTAATGAAGACAATACTTTGAAACAATTACTAAACAGAGACGCCACGTCTTGAATATCGAAAAAGAAAATAGAAAAAAGAAAATAAATAGGAAAAATTATTTGAATATCATTTATTACCTCTTGAAATTTATTGAACAAGTCAATAATGCATAAAAGAGTCTTTTCTTTTTTTCTCTTTTTTTTCTTATATCGGTCAATCAATCAATCTGACATCTTGTTGTTGCTCGTTTTGTTTTCAACCAATAGATAACTTTTGAATAAAAATTAATTTCTTATTTTCTTACAAATAAAAAAAAAATAAATATGAAATATTCTTATAAAGAATTTTTTCTCATATTTAAAAATTAAAAAAAAAATAATATTTTGTTATATTTTTCTTCGAGTGACATCTGTTATTATGTAGGTGTGTGAAGAACAAAAAAAAAGTAAATAAATCAAAAAAACTTCTTTCAATCATTATACGAATTATCTAAAAACTTAAAATGGCAGCTCGTGCTAAAGCTAAACAACCAGCTAAAAAACGGCAACAACGTGCAACTTCAAATATATTTGCGATGTTTGATCAATCGCAAATACAAGAATTTAAAGAAGCTTTTAATATTATTGATCATGATCGAGTTCGTTTTTAAACTAACCATTGCTTTTTTTTTTTTTAGTAATTTTTACTTTCTAGGATGGTTTTATAAGTAGTGATGATTTACGAGATATGTTTGCTTCATTAGGTAAAGTTGTACCTGATGTAGAACTTGAAGCAATGATCCGTGAAGCACCTGGAGATATTAATTTTACTAGTAGGAAAAAGAAAATTTTTGTATTTTTGTTTAGGATAAACAATATATTTTTTAGTGTTTTTAACATTATTTGGTGAAAAATTAACAGGTTCAGATCCTGAAGAAGTTATACGTAATGCATTTTTAGCATTAGATGAAGAACGTACAGGAAAAATAAGTGAAGAACGTTTACGTGAATTATTAATGTCAATGGGTGATCGTTATACTGAAGAAGAAGTTGATGAATTATTTAAAGATGCTCCTATTAAAAATGGCCTTTTTGATTATCAAGAATTTGTTAAAATTCTTAAATATGGACGAAAAGATCAAGATTAAATGATATCATAGATATATATATATATATTTGTATTTTCTTTTTTTTTTATTTCCATGAACAGATATATTTTTTCGCTTTTTTTTTTCTCTCTTATGAAAATTCCATTGCTTTATTATGATTATTATTTTTTTTTTTGCTAAATTAAGGAATTAATCACATTCGATTTATAATTAAAATGTATTTTTTTGTAATTGTAGATCAGTAAAATGAATGAAGAAGATTTTCAACAAGGTAAATTTGTTTTTTTATTTGAAAATAATAGAATTTTATTTTTTTTTTTTATAGATTTTACTTTTGATGGAGAAATAAATAAAAAGAAAAATTTAAAATCAAAAAAAAAGAATAAATCAAATGGATTTCAATCATTTGGTATGTTAATCATTTTATTTATTGTTTGTAGTCAATAAATATACCAAAAAAAACAAAACAAAAAAGCAAACTTCTTATCTTGATATTTAAAGGTCAAAAGAAAAAATAGAAGATTAAAGTTTCGTTAAGAATTTAAAAAAGAAATTGATCCGTATATGTAATTATTCATATTATTAAGTAAAATTCTCAATATGTTTTTAAAAAACTTGAATTTTTCGAATAGTTAATTTCTATTTGAAAATTTACTGATAGAAATCAGAGACACATTATGAAAATACTTTTCGTCTTACAAAAAATTCGAACTTTATTCAAGTAATCAACTGATTACTATCACATACTCTTTTATATTTATGTAAAATACATATTAAATAATTTCAGGATTATCATCACCTGTATTTAAAGCTATTATGAAACGTGGTTATAAAGTTCCAACACCAATTCAACGTAAAGTATGAAATATAATTAAATAGTAATTTATAGAATTTTTGTTTTTGTTTTTTCTTAATTCATAGGCGATTCCCGTAATCTTAAAAAATAAAGATATTGTAGCAATGGCACGTACTGGTAGTGGAAAAACTGCTGCTTTTCTTATACCAATGTTTGAAAAATTAAAAGGACATGATCCAAATTCTGGTCCACGTGCACTTATTCTATCACCTACTCGTGAATTAGCTTTACAAACACTTAAATTTACAAAAGAAGTAAATACAAAAAAAAAAACGATTCTTTTTTTTTTCTTGCAAAATAAATTAATACAGTGAGAATAACTAAATTTTCATTTCGAATCAGTACAATTGATCTTTCAAAGACTGTTATGACACATATATATCTGTCGTGAGTGTTGGTATGAATGAGAATCTTTGGTGTATATTACCTTCATTTCTGAAAAAGTTGAATAAATATATTGATATTATACACAAGTTCTATTTTTTCTTTTAGCTTGGAAAATTAACTGATCTCATCGCAACAGCTATTCTTGGTGGTGAAAGGTAAGACATTGTTAAATTAAAACTATTTTTCAATTTGTTTGGATTCTTTCATAATCTATTTATTGTTTAGACTTGAAGAACAATTTAGTAATTTACATGCTCATCCAGATATGTACGTTGATTAGTTATAAAAAATAAAAATTCTTTTTTTTTTTTTTGTATTAAGAATTATTGCAACACCTGGTCGTTTTATGCATTTATGTATTGAAATGGATCTTAAATTATATGATATTAAATATGTTGTATTCGATGAAGCAGATCGGTATGTTTAATTATACTAAATCTCATAGTTATTTTTCATAGAGAATTAACAGAAGAGAACGAGTACATGAAAAAACAGTACTAGATCATAAATAAGATTATTTCCATCATGAACAAAAAAGCAATAAAATAGAAATGATCAACTCAATGAAAATTTTAAATTATAACAAAAAATCTTTAGAAAAGATGGTCTATTATGAAACAGTAAAATAAAAGAAATTGTTGATGTAATTTAATAGTACTTCGTAGTTTGTGATTACGTTAGATTTTAAGCATCGGAATTTGAGATCGAATATCTGTCAGAATATGATTAAGAAAAATTCCATAAATAGTTCAGATATTAATTTCATATGAAGGTCATTCATAAAAAACTTTCCTAAACTTGTCGAATAGATCCGAATTTGAAATTTTTTGAACACTATTAATCATTCTTAATGAAAGATTTTATATTATAAAAATTTTTTACTCACATTTATTTAGTTTATTTGAAATGGGTTTTCAAGAACAAATTAATGATATAGTAAAACGTTTACCATCTCAACGTCAAACATTATTATTTTCAGCAACATTATCAAAAATACTTGCTGAATTTGCTAAAGCAGGTCTATATGAACCAGAATTAATTCGTCTTGATATTGAAATGAAATTAAATGAAAATTTAAAATTATTATTTTTTCATTTACGTCATGATGATAAAACAGCATTATTATTATATTTACTTCGTTCAATAATACCAATTGATCAACAAATTGTTTTATTTGTTGCAACACGTCATCATTGTGAATATTTAAAAGAATTACTTGAACAACAACAACAACAACAACAAAATTTATTTTCAGCTGTTACAATTTATTCAACACTTGATCATACAACAAGAAAAATAAATCTTTCAAAATATCAAACAGGTAAAGCACGTATATTAATTGTAACAGATATAGCTGCAAGAGGATTAGATATACCTTCACTTGATAATGTTATTAATTATCATTTTCCTGCAACACCAAAATTATTTCTTCATCGTGTTGGTCGTGTTGCACGTGCTGGACGAATGGGTACAGCTTATTCATTTATATCAACAGATGAATTATCATATTTATTTGATATACAAGAATTTATTGGTAAAACAATAAAATATGCAATAAATAATGATAATAATAATGATTATCATTTAATATTTGGTAATGTACCACAAACAATAATTGATGAAGAATCTGATACAATAAAAAAATTAACTGAAATAAATATTGATTTAATTAATTTATTTCAAGTACAACAAAATGCATATCAACATTATTTAAGATCACGACCAACATCAACATATGCATCAATTAAACAAATGAAACAATATCATAATCAAATTATTAATATGGATATACATCCAATATTTAAACAAAATTATATAGCTGAAGATTTAACACCTAATATACTTATACAACAATTAAAAACATTTCGAGCAAAGAATGTAAGTTAAAAATATCTTATTAAAATTTCAAAAACAATCTCATGTTTTCTCTTCAATAATATCTAATGAATACTCGGTATTTTAATTTGATAAATCTTATTGTTGTTATTATGTAGATCTAAATCAGCTTTTTATGATATATCTGAAAGAAATCATCGAAAATTATTATTATTTTTTTTTTTTGTTTTCTCAAAATGAATATATTCAAATTAGAAGATTTCAATGATTGCTATCGAATGATATCTTCAGAGTATGCCTACTAGGTAATTTAAATTTGTTTTCCACATTAATATTAGTATTTCTAGGCTAATTTTTGAATTCTGTTTATTCTATTCTACTAAAAAGCTTTTATGCCATTAGATTTAACATATCGGAAAATATATTTCTCATTATTTAAATTGATGAAAGATTGGCTTTCGTTTTTCCGTCTGAATACACACTATGAAAAGATGCTTCAAGCGAAGCTTGATCTGTTTACGTCATTATATAATGAAAAATACTACATGATTGACGGTACTTGAAGATGACATTTTCAATTTGCTAGATGGATGCATTAATATATATTTTAATAGCTTCTTATATTTTTTATGCTATGTTGACCTTTTAGATATAATAAATACGTTTTTCTCAAAATGTCATGCTTATCAAATACTCTTTCGTTTTCTTTTTCATAAGTTTGAATTCTTAAAATATAATTTAAGTTCTTGAAATATTAAATCTATAATAAATACATAAACTAAACTTATATATATTTCATTCTATTTTATCGAAGTATTTAGTTTTTCTTGAATCTATCAATAAACTAAAAAAAATTGATTTTATAGTTTTGCCTTAATTTCAATGATATTTAAATAAAAAAAAATTTTTTTTTTTTTTTTTGTTATGACATAGACAATATTCGAAGTAAATCCATCTTCAAACAATACAGCATGTGCAATTATGAAACGAAAACGAGCTCATGATGAAAAACTTATTCTTAAACATGATAAAAAAGATCAATCATTATCAGAAATTAATGATGATGATCAAACAAAAACACTTGAGGTTTGAAATATTGAATACAATAATTAAAATGAAAAATTTAAGTTTTTTTTTTTGATTTTAGGTCGATAATTTAACAATAACAATTCAAGATCCAAATGAATTAGATAATGATAATAATATGGAATCATCACGTAAAAAGAAGAAAAAAAATCGACGAGAAGTTGATAAAGAATTTTTTATTCCATATCAACCAGCTGATTTTAAACGAGAAAAAGGGTAACAAAAAAAAAGAAGAAATTTTAAATGTTTTTTTAATTTTTTTCTTAAAATATATTTTTAGTTTGGAAATTCAATCTTTTGAACGTCAAACTAATGAAGCTGTTATGGATTTAACAAATGATGATGGTACTCAAATACGAGGTCCAACAATACAAAAAACTAAATGGTTAATAAATTGAAAAGAATATTTATTTTAATAGATGAATACTTATTTTTTTTTTTTTTTTTGGTTTTTAGGGATCGTAAAAAGAAAAAATTTGTTACTGTTGGTCAAACTGATTCAAAAACAAAAAAAATAAAAACAGAAAGTGGTCAATGGATTCAAGCATCTTATAAAACTAATGCGTATGTTGAAGTTTTTTCTTTAATTACATGATTATCAAATGAATTTTTAAGAAAATAGAATATGTTGATAGGAAATAATTTCAAATTTCCGATGAGAAAAATTATATCAAAACGGAAAACTATTAATCCTATTGTGGAATATCTCTAAATATCGATGAATCGATCAAAATCATATCAGTAATGATAGAATTTTTATTCTAAGAAAAGCTAAAAACTTCCGTTTGTTGGTTAAAGTAATGTTACAGCATATTCACTAGAGTTGAAGTAATAAGTATGTCTAGCAAGCTTCATATTGGCCAAAAAAAATATTCTTAATATCAAGGTTTTTCTTTTTCAATAGAAATGAATCCTATTATTTTCATATTTTGTAGAACACCAGTTTCTCTCAATAAAACACTAGCAAATGAAGTTCTTCAGCTAATTAATCACTTTTGAGTCAACATTATATAAGTCATAATGAGATATGAATACGCAGAGAAGAGTTCGAGTGTTTAATTTATTGCTTCGAAGATACTGTATTTCTAAAGTCAACACAGCGGTCTCTGTTAGAAAAACTAATTTTCAAATTTCGACTTGAAACTTTGTATAGAGATAGACCTTAACAAGAATAGATTATTGTGAAAGTTCGAGATCTTGCCACTATTTCTATCCTTAAATATGATGAAAAGACGGAAAGTTTTTACCATAAACTATTCATACTAATCTCTATACTAAGTTTCAAGTCAAAATTTTCTAAAATTAGTTTTTTCCCAGTGTAACTGAGAAACACTACAGCTTTCAATTAAAAAATACAGTATCTCGATAGCAATAAGCTTAGGGTTCAAACTCTTCGTGAAGTATACATAGTTCTCATTCAATAGATGTTTATCATTTTTGAAATTTGCATTGTACGATTGTTTATGTAAGTTTTGATAGAAGAAAATATTTACATAACATTCTTTTAAAACCATTCGTAATTAGACCTGTAAGCCGATCGACTAAGCCATCGGAGCATAAAAATGTGTAGTAGATATTTGAGAATTTTCGATATCAAGGATTAGTTTTCAAGGATGTTCTTATCTTTTTTCTTCTTATCATTATGTTCTCTCGCATTATTTTCTTCTTTCTTATTCATTTCAAAATTTTACACTATTAAGAAAATTTTTTTTAATTAAAACATCGAAAATCTCAAGCTGTCGATTCATGCATAGCCTTATACATCTATTTGTAAGCGAAATATGAGAGTAGAAATTCCTCTCGGCTCCAAAGTCTTGCAAATTTAAGTTCGTGATCATTAAGACTTGCTTTCATGCTATTTTTTTTATGTATTTTTAGTTACAAAAAATGGCTTAATAAATCAAAAGTACTTGATAAAGAATTACCAGATAGTCGTCGAAATAAATCTGAAGATCATATGCATAATGATGAAATTTCTACTGCACAAGCTAAACCACGTATGTCATTTTTATTTCTTATGAATATTTGTTTTTTTTGAATATCATCTATTTTTTAGGACAATTTCAACAACGTGTAAAACAATTAATGAATCGACAAAAATCTCAATTAAAAGCTAAAGGTCAACAAATGCCAAGTCATTCGGAATTGAAAAAGCCTGAACAAATTGTTAAAAAACGTGTTGAAAAACGTCAACGACAATCATTACAACGTGCACGTCAAATGCGTAAAGGTGGTCGAACGAATTATAAGAATAAACGACATAGTAATAAACCAAAACATGCTCGAAATTCGTCTTCGAATACAAATAATTCATCGAAAAGAACTAAAAAGAAATAAAGTTGTTTTGCTTGTAATTCCGATTGTTATTGTTTTTTTGTTTTGTTAAAAAAAAAAAAAAAAAAAGCAAAACCAAATATCATATTGATACTCCATCTATCAAAAACATTGTTTTTATTGGTCGTTTGGTAAATAGTAGCATTTTGGAGGAGGAGTCAAAAAAAATCATTTGATTTCTAAATATAATAAATTTTTCTTATTTTTAGATTAATTTTTTTTTTTCTAAATAAAATATGACAAGTGAAAACGAATTAGATGTTATTAAACCAATGGACACTATTGAAAGTAAAGATGAACAAACTTTATTAACTACTTCTGTTGAACAAGAAATAACACCTAAAGAAGAAGACGAAAAAGTAAATGTTGAAAAGCCAAAACGTCCTGGACGAAAAAAACGTGAATCATCATCAATATTAGATACAAAAGAAGAAGCAAATTTAAATATTGCTAATAATATGGATACTCAACCACTTTTCGAACAGCCAATTATTCTTGAAGGAAAACGTTCACGAAAACCAACATTACGATTAGAATTATCTGATTTAACAACACCAAAAAAAGAATTATCTATTCCTCAGGTAAATTTAAAAACTGTATTTATTAGTTTCATACTGATTATATTCTTACTTATCATCACTCATAATCAGATTATATGAAATATAGAATATTTTTTTCTTTATTTATGAAAAAAAAAAGAAATCATTTCATAAGATGGAGCTATCGTGAACCATCTCATGTAGGATGGAATTTTCCCATCTATACGGAGTCCTAGTAGACAAATATTCCTAATCGTATATATATATCATAGATAGAAAAGCTTTACATTGCTAAACTTCTAGAACAAGAATTATTTAAAATTCTATTTGATCTAGCCAATGATGGATGAGAAAGATTAAGAAGTAAAACAAACAGTCATTCACGATGAGTTCTGTTTATATTTGAAAAACAACTTTAGCTGCAATCGTCAGAAGATTTCTAGTGAATATATCTTTCAAAATTTTGATTATCATATTATAAAATTAAATTTTAGTCGTTTATAAACGATGAATAAATCCTTCGAATTGACGTTTTTTTGTTTTTCTTATGCATAGGTAATTAAATAATGAAGACGTATACTATAATGGAAACGCTTTTTTTTTTCTAATGACACAATTAAATTTATTTATTCTATATAAATGAAGAACATCTACTTCTTATATAAATTTTTTGTAAAATGACTTATACTTTTTCTCGACTATTTTTCATTATCATCTCTATAAATACTACTATTTTAATAATAATTTTAATATTCTTTATTTAGGGTCATGGAAAACCATTAGGTGAAATTGAATATAGTAAGACGAAAAAAACACTAACAATCAATATTTATTAAAAAATTTTTTTAATCTAAATCTTTAGTTAATTATCAAATAACTCATGCATCAACTGATGCTGTATCTCGTATGCGCAATATATGTTTTGGTCGACGAGCAGTAAGATAAATTAATTATTCAATCAAACATATAAAATTATTCTTTTTTTTTATTTTTAGAGTCAAACTAATATAAGACAAAATCTTCGAGAATTTAAAGGATTTGAATTTGAACGTGATGGTGATGAATATCAACGACATTTAAACAATTTAATCAAGTAAATTTATATTAGTTTTTATGTAAGATAAATTTTCTTTGATAATTTTTTTTTTCTTTTATATTTAGACTAAAAAAAGATCAATTACGATCAATTTCAGATATTCTTGGTTTACCAGCATCTGGTCGTAATAATGAACATGCTGAAAGAATATTAAATTTTTTAATGAATCCAATTGATGAAGGAAAACCAATACCAGAAAGAAAAAAGTCCATACGACGTAGTTCAAAAAAATCTAGTACTAATTCAAAACAATCAAGTCATACAGATGATGAAGAAAATGAATTCGAAGATAAAACAGAAGTAAATCATAGAAAAATTAAACAAAATAAATATTACTTAATACTATTTCAGAATGGTAATGATGATAAACATGAAGAAATTTTTAATGATGAAGAGGACGAAGAAGAAGAAGTAGAAACCGATGATGATTATATTGGTAGTGATGAAGAAAGTGGCTTAAATACTAAAGATGATCCAGATGATTTTGTTTATCAACCTGGAAAGAAAACACCAAAGAAAAGATCATCAATTAAACGTTCACGAAAAGGAACTGGTCAGAAAAGAAAAAAAGGTTTGTTTTGATAATTAGTAAAATTTTCAGTTTTGATCATTCAAATGAGTTTTTTTAAAGAAATACCTTTATCAAATTATCAAGTATCTTCTAAGAATAAAGTTCGTTTTTTTTTGGAGATAACAGAATTTTTGTTATTGATATTTGAAGATAGAAGGTATTGAAAAGTTTGACATATTCAAAATGATCTCGTCTTAGGAAGAATTTGATCTGCGTGAATGATTTAACTAAAATTATTATAAATCAAAGAAAAAAAGATTTATTTTTCACTTGGCGAAGTTTCATGGGTGATAAAAAAGTATTTCAAGGACAATTCTTATCTCTTTTAAGCATTGAAACAAATGTCAAACTAAACAGTGAGGTAGTGAGAGTATTTTTCAAATTTTTTTATCTTTCAATTACATTTAATTCTATTGTGAACAATCTTAGAAGTGAAATATTTTTCTAAATAATCTCAATCGAAATAATATTCATTATTTGAGACATTCTTCAAAAAACATGTGTTTAGCCTGTAATGTTATCAAACGTTTTTGCCATGACTCACGGCCATGATAAGCATTCTATGTAGCTCTATGACAACTATTTTTAACTTTTGTAGAGCTTCAGTCATTTGTTTTTCTTATCAACCCATATTTACAGATATTAGTCGTTAATAGTACTTCTTTTTGTTATTTTACATGATTTGTATTCAAAGCTAATTCATACTCTGCTTATAAAATCTTGTTGCATTTAAATCAAATGCATTAACAGAGGATGATTTGTATAAAATATACAATCAACAACAAGAACATATAGCTAAACTATTCATAGAAGTTAATGTATAGACGTTCTAAAATGATCTATTGTCACGAATAATGAATTTTTAATTTGCAATCTTTCAGTTTGCTGGAAATATAATTCGAATTGTTCTTCATTGCATTAGAATATTTCTTTATTTTACGTAGTCTCATTTAGCTCGTCATGAAAAAAACTTAAATGACATTAAGTGGGTGTACTTTTACATACCATTAGCATAAGTAGTAGCTTGGTAACACCTCACATTGATACAGTCAGTGCGACTTTTCAATTCTATTGATTTTTATAGTCGACACAATGCCTAATGTTTAGTCTAAAGTCTTTAATCACTTTAACCACCTATTAACTAACAAGGAAAGATTCTCAAGTAATAAATCGCTTATAAGATGAAGCTGTATTCACTCGAGTGACCCTAGCGAGTAGGGAAAAATATTCCAGATTGATTTGAGCTATTGATCCTTCGTTGCTGAGATATCGAATCTTTAGGATTGGATTTTTTCTGTAGGGTCCTAGTTTTTGAAGAAAAATTAACATTTTTGAATTTTAAGATGAAATTTCAAAATTTTTTGATTAAGTCTCTTCGAGATATGAGTTATTTGAAATAAAGACTTTATTCCATGATTACAATAAAAGAAACCTTGATATTTTGAAAGATTCACATCTTGAAGAGACTTGATCAAAACTGACAAAATTTCAGGTCAAAATTCAAAACCTTAGCAACTCAGACATCGTAATTCGAACCACTCTAGAATATTTAATTACTCTCTTGGCACTATCGATTGAATATAGTCTCAGATGAAAAACAATTTATCATTGATGAAAATTTTCACATAAGTCGAAATATGATAGATAGTATATGCACTAGCAAGATGTTTTCTATACTTTTTTTTTATGTAGGTGCTGCAACAAGATCAAAACGTGGTCGTAAAAGATCTAAGATTATAATAGATGAAAAGACCGAGAATGAAGATGTACCTGGTCCTGCTGAACAAATGCAAATAAATGATGAAGAAATCAAAAAATCAAATGAAGACAATGTTACGACTGAAATAAATACTGATGAAGTTAAAGTTTGTTATTTTCATTTTCAAAAAACAAAAAAAGAATTAATTATTATACAATTAATTTGATTTTAGAATGATAATCTTCAAACTATAGACACAAATTTACCAGAACAAAATGACGCAACCATGAACAAAAATGTTACAGAAGTAAAATTTTAATAAAATATTCCACAAAAAAAAAAACAAAAATATTTCTTCGTTGTTTATTTTCTTTTAAAGATAATTCCAACAACAGATTAAACCATGGACAAAATAGATTTTCTTGCACGCTAATTTCTTCCTTTATGTTAATTGTGTGATATTTTTTCAGCTGGTTTTTTTAATGTTCCGGCCAATATCCATATATGTTTATGTATATATTTCTATATATATTATTCTTGGTAGTGATTGTTTTTTTGTGTTGTGTCGGAAACAAAAGATTAAACAAGCGTGAAAATGTCATCTATGATTTTTCGTTTCTTTTCATTTCTTTTTTGTTTAGTACTTTAGTTCTTTTGTTTGCATTCACGTACGGACTTTTAATCCGAAAGAAAAAGAACTGTTCTTGATTTAGCCGTTTATTATTATTATTATTTTTTTGAACATATATGTTGATTATAAACATAGTCGAGCACATGTAAACTGTTATTGATGTCTTCTTTTTTTTTTTTTTTGTATTCTAACAGTATTCATGTGAATGTCTGTTTTCTGTTTTTTTTTTCTTTTTGTGTAAGTGTTTCATGTATGTGTGTTTGTTTATTGAAAGAAACAAGAAATATATGCATATAAAAAAGAAAATCAAAGCTTGTGTTTTATGTTTAAGAAAACCAAAAAAAAAACAAATAATTTACTTTTTATTTTTCGATGAAAAATAAGCAGAATGGTTGAAGAAAGAGTGAAATTATGCGATGAACATATATTCCAATGTTCAATATGTTGTAATGATATTGATGATAAAAGAAATGTTTATGAAATTGAATCATGCCATTGTCAATTCTGTAAAGAGGTGCGTTTGAATTTATATTTATCAAAAAATCGATTTCTATAAATTTTTGTTTTTCTATTTTAGTGTGTGCGTCAGTATTGTAACAGTCAAATAAATACAGCGTAAGATAATTTATTAATTTATCTCGACAATAAACTAATATCTTTTGTAAATCTAATTGATTTTTTATCTATAATCTATTTTATGCAGATCGGTGCCAATTCGCTGTCCCAATGGTGAATGTAATAATCGATTATCACTAAATGAAGTATTTTAATTAGTTATTTTTTCTTCATATAAAAAAATTCACATTGTTTTTTTTTTTTATTGTCTTAGCTTCATTCTCTGCTTTCTGATGCACAATATCAACTTTATAATAAATTGTTACTTGATCATGGTTTTTTTGTCTTTTGAGTTTTTTTCTTTTGTCTCATTAATTATTGTAGAGGTGACAAATGATCCTCATCGACTCTTTTGTCCACATGTTGATTGTGGTCAAGTACTATCAATAATTGATGAAAGCAAAATTCATAAAGAACATCCGATGACTTGTACAAAAGTAAGAAAATAATTTTTATTTTCATATTTACCTAGTTTTATATTCTAGTGTCAAACAACATTTTGTTTAAAATGTCGTTCACAATGGCATCCAAATGAACATTGTTCTGATTTACTGTAAATATTGAAATAAATTCAAGTAGAAGATTGTAGATTCTTTTTGTTCTAAATTTTATGTAGTACACCATATGAAATGGAAGCTGATTCCAATATAAAACGTTGTCCAAGATGTCGTTTTCCATTAGAATGGATTGCCGGTTGTGCACAAATAATGTGTGTTAATTGTAAACATATTTTTTGTTGGTATTGTTTAAAATCACTTGATGTATATATGAAATTTATTTCCTTTAGTTCTTTTTATGATGAGAATATTATTTGTTTTTTAGAATGATTTTTTTTTGTTACATTTCGAAAGTGGACCTTGTCGAAATAGGTATGATATGATCTAAAAAAATAGAAACAAGAAAGAGAGTTGGAGTTTTCACCATTGCAAAGAGGAGACTTTGAGGCATTGATCCACAGAAGAAGCACTATATTCATAACTTTTTGGAAAAACAAGATTAAGCAAACTGATGTACTCAGAATTTAAAGTGCTATGAGAACTGCAAAACCCTCGATGTTTTGGAGATCTTGTTTTTTCAGTATCCTCCTAAAAACATCTTGAAACATTATGTTTCTTATATGGTTCGATAATATCAAGTTTCGTTTTCTTCAACGATGAAAATCGCAGCTCTGTTTTGTGCAATCGACATCTGTCCAATGACTTTTGAATTATCCCGTATATGAACTAGTTTCCTATTGCATTGCAGGAACATTAAGGGAATCTACTGCTCTATTTGAAGTTTCTGAAGAACGCAACTCATCAGAAATATTTCAAGCTTTTAGACTAGGTAAATCTTAAAGAGTAGAGCAAAATTTGTTACAGACTTCAAGTGCCCAAATACTTCCTTCTAGAAAACATTTGCTTGACTTTCTCAGCCACAATAGGTCCGATAGAACCGAAATTTTTCTTAGAGATACTAAAAATTGTTGCGAATACCTACTTTTCTATTATCTTCTTCGGTTTGAATGAAAAGATCAAAGTACTGAGCGTACCTTTAATAATACTTAAAATCAATATAGTATTTAATAGACAACACTTCGAAACTATATTAGCGATGGAAATAAGCAAAAATCGAGAATGTTTTGATTTTAACACTCGAAAAGTGGAATACCTTTAACTAAAATGATGGTGAAGAAATGTGTCCTAGAATAAATAAAACAAAGCAAGCTCTATGCGATTAGTAACAGCAGCTACATCATGCTGCATATTTTAATCCTAGAGCGATTGTACTAGCAACTATTTATTTTTTTTTTGGCTTAACATATTTTTATTCCTTAGACTGGGTCATTCTCGTGCATCACTGTTTCTTCATCGTCTTACAATTGTTGGTATATTTATTGGTTTAATTCTATTGCTTCTTATTGCTATACCATTTTTAATCTTAACTGCACCTTGTTTATTATGTTGTCGTTATAAACAAATAAAAAATCGTTTAAAAAATTTAACAAAATTAGGACAACGTTTTCAACAACAGCAATATACACCAACAGCACATCCATCACCATCATCATCATTAAATCAATTAAATAATTCATCATTGATTGATATCGAACAAGACACAAAAACAATGATCAAAACTTCATTATTATCTTCATCATTAAAAAATATCAATCAATCGAAACCTGAATTATCATCCGTTTGATCTCTCTCGCTTCTTTTTTGTTTCCTTTTGTGAATATTTTTTTAAACAGTAATTATTCAAATCTTGTCTTTGTTGTAAAAAAAAAAAAAATAATACAGCTTTTTTGTATAGAGTAAAAATAAAATATAAGATATATATATATATGAAATTTATTGATTATTAAGTAGAACTGAAGAAAAAGCGTATTAAAAAAACATAATTTGTTTTGTTGTCTTTTATTATTTAGTTTGAAACTCTCGAACTAAAGCAACATATTCTTGTTGAGCAACTTCTTTAGTTTTGCCTTTATTTTTATCCCAAGCTTCCCATTTAGCTTTGCCTTTCAAATCAATCATGCTTGGTTTATTGGTATTGTTATCACCAATAGTTGCTTCTATAAAAATAATTCAAAAAAAAAAAATCAATATGTATTTTCAATTGAATATCTTATTAACTTACGTTTATAAAGACCATAGAGTTTAAGTAAATCATCATTCGATAATTTTTTATTTAAAACTTTCACGTCTTCAGCAGCTTTATCGAATTCAGCTTGGGACATTGTTAATAATAGTTATGATGAAGAAACAGTAAGGTTTATATAACCACAACAAATAACATAAGATAAGATATTTTTAAATAATAAACAAATAGATATTCAGATAAAGAATATAATTATATCATAGTTACCTTACCTTGTTTCTTTTTATTAGTAGATATTTAATCGAGTTCTTAGCGACTCGTTGAAAACCGTGTAATATGTTTTTAGGACATGTTAAATTCTTTATATTGTCTCTGATGTCGTGTCCAATGCGACAGACATAGCTAATGGAGACGCATACTGCTTCATTTTCTCTTGGAATTGCTGTACAACATGTTCATTTTCCTCTCTAAACAACTTACTTTTTAAATTTGCCTTCTGTGCTAGTAAAAATATGTGTTATATTCATACAAACAACATTTTCAACAGTTCTTCAGATTCGAACTCGAAGTGAACATGTCGATCTCTAAATATCATTGAAGTAGAGAAGATTGTTATGAAATCAATTGAAAAGATTGATATATGTTGCTCGATATTATAGCTAATAATACAAAGTTCAGATTAATTGAAAGACAGGCTAAGTCATGTTTTAAACTTATTTATTCATTTGATTGTTTATTAGTGAAGAACCCAGAATATGTTGTCTTTCGTCGTACTTCTAATTATTCTCAAGAACAAGAAAAAAAGTAATACGTGGCAGAAACGGCAATTGAATAATTTTATTATGATGATAAACAGAGCAATATTTAAAGAAAAAAAAAAAGAGTTAAAAATAATCATTGTAAAAATGTAACACCGAGCAGAATGAAAATATGTTTAACTAGGAATCAGTTACATAAAGAAGATCGTGTTATAAGAGGTAATAATGATGTTGATCGATAATCGGTTTTTAACATTTGTCGTAATTGACTTTTAACAAGTTCGTGTCGAACACACTAAATAAAAAAACATTCATTTTTTTTTCTAATCTTAATAAAAACAAACCCAACAAACAAATCAATTTGTGTATAGACATTCAAACAAGTGAATACAATGAAATCTTATTTACTTACCATATTTTCATTAACCGACATCTAAAAGACAAGCAAATAAGAATTTATAAAGCAATCAGCATAGCGAAACTATGGACAAGACGAGCAAAGCGAATATATATATACATCTATATAGCACTTACGATAAATAGTTTAGTTATTATCATCATGTTTATTATTATGATTACACTGTAGTTTTATGATATTGCTTCAAATATTATTTGTTAATATACACTAAATTTACTTACCATAAGGTGCATATAAATTCGTCGTCGACGTGATTTTGATGTACTTTCATCACGTAATGAAACAAGTGATTCTTCTGGAGAATCGACTTCAAGTTCACGAAAACCAAATTTAAGCACATGACGTGGCAGACGCCTAAATTTAAATAATATAAAACAAAAATATTTATTGAGATAATAATTTCTTACATTTTTACACCACGAACAGGTGGTAAAAGTTCTTTTTTATGATCATCTCGTTGTTGATGTTGCATAGCCAATATTTGACTTGATGCTGCATAATCGAAAAAGTTTGATGAATGTTCATCATCAAATGTTGGTATTGCTTGTTTTGTACTAGTATGTTTCGTTGAAATATCTTCGATAGCTGAATCATCCTAAACATAAAAGTGAATTTATTTTGTTTTTTTGAAAATATTCGAATATATTATTATTATTATTACCTGTTTATTACCAATAATTGATGCAAGTTGTCTCATAACAGGATCATTCCAAATAATCGAAATAAGATTTTCTGGTACTCGTGAATAAAGTAATGGTGTAAATTTTGGATAAGTTCGAGCAATTTGTTCAATATAATTTTGAGAATCTGGTGCACCTTGAGATTTCAATACTAAATGTAAAGAACATAAAAACTAATTAAATACAATTTATGAATTCATAACAATATTTACATTGTTCGAGAAGCCATGCATGTGTTACTTCATTTTGATCGTATACAATTGGTACACTAGGAGGATGTTGAGTACTTCCATGGATAAATGTAGATCGTGTAAGTTCACGATTCGATCTTAGTAAATTAGATAATGCATCTTCCATATCTTTAGCTTTGCGAAGATTAACACCTAACAAAAAAAAAAATATATATATATTTTATTTTCCAATAGTATTATTTAGTTTTTAATTTTTTCAAGACATAAGAATAATTTGAATTATATGTAGTTTCATTGAATAATGTTGGAAAAATACTATAAGATAATTTTATAAGTTATATCATTTACACTTGATCTTGTTTATCACATCGACAACTATCAGAATGGTTAAATTTAATGTTCGAAAAAAATAATTTTTTATGTTTCAATTTACAAAATTCAATCAAGAACCATGGACAAAAAATATTTTACTACAATTTTTTCTCAACAGAATAGAAGCCCAGTGTATTCAAACAAGTGCAAATTAGCAATGTAAATTTCTATTAACAAACAAACAAGTTTCTTTTGTGAATCAAAAAAATGTATATCCATGCATATTATAATGAAAGACAACGGTTCAAGAACTGATGAATAGGAGCAGTTTCTCAATTCAAAGCGTCATCATAAACAAGACTTATTGTATACGAATCAAATCATCTGCTTCCAAATTTTTTACTTGTGAAATAATTTAGAAATACATAAACTATAATGATTCTTCTAATAAAATTCAAGATTATATCCGTCATGAGAAATTCTTTCAATATCATATATATTAACCTGTTCTTGTTGCTCTAGTTTGTGAATCAAATTTCATTCTAGCCGTTTCTGCTGATGATGGTCTTTGTCGTTCAATAGGTGGTAATTTATTTGATGAATAAAAATTTGGTTGATTTAGATTTGTTGATGTATGTAATTGCATTTGTGATATAGTTAATGCATCAGTAAAATTTATAGCAGAATCTGTATTTGATAATAATGATCCTGGTATAAATTTTTCATTTCTTCTATGTAATTGTATTGAACGTATAATAAGTGATGATAATAATTGTACAAATTCTACTTCATGTAAATGACGTTTATTACGATTTAAATCTGATAAACGCATTGTACTTGTTGTTAATGGTGATGAACTTCTTCTATTAACCGTTATATGAATTTGATCACCAAATAAATCCATAAGAGATATTTTATGAGGAATTAATACACGACGATTTGGTATCATACGATAATAACCAAAATGATCTTTATGATCATTAATTATTGTTTGAACTGGATCAGATATTTGTTCTTGATTAATTTCTGTTGAAGATGAAATTTGAGTTTCATTTTGTTCCGTAATTTCTAAATGAAATATAAAAATCAAAATAATTCTATTAAACAACAAGAAAAAAAGAGTACCATTTTGTTTTGCATATGAATCCCACATAGTTGAATTATTTGGTAAAAGAGGATGACTAAAGAAGAAAATTAAAAATCATAAAAAAAAAAGATAATCGTATGTAAAAATAGTATAAAAACCGTTTTCTAGATGAATGATCGGAACCAGTTGTTCGACTTGATGTTCGAATTTGTTTTTCACTAGAAACAGTTGGTTGTTTACGTAGACGAGGTGTTTGTGAAGATGATGGTAATAGAGGTGGTGGTAATTCTTTTCGTGGTTTTGGTATATGATGTGAAGGTTGAACAATAGGTTTTGTTTTTTCATTTATTTCAACACGAATTGATGGTTCAACAGGTGTTACTGCTGCTGTTGAAGAATTTAAACTTGGAGTTATACTAAATTGACTAGGTGTTTGTTGAAAAACATGATGATGTTTATGAATAGTTGGTTGTTTATCTATTCGAGGAGATGTTGAACGTGAACGAATAATTGGTTTCGTATCATCGATTTGTTCGTTGATAGGAGGATGAGAAGAAGAAGGATGTGTTGAATCTTCGATTTTTATATGTGGTTCTTCTTGTTGATCTTTATTTGTTGGTAAAAGATTTTCTTCTTGTTGATCTTTATTTGCTGGTAAAAGATTTTCTTCTTGTTGATCTTTATTTGTTGGTAAAAGATTTTCTTCTTGTTCTTCATACTCTTTCTCTTCCTCTTCATCATGTTCTTCTGGTTTTTCGTCTTCTTGTTGTTCTTCTTCTTGTTTTCTATCTTCTTGTTGTTCATCAATTGGTACTGATGGATGATAATCTGCTGTTGATGGTGGTGGTGTTAATGCACGATTTTTTTCTTTTAAATAATTTTGAAGACTAAAATCTTCTTCTGGTAAAGTCTATAGAATGAAAAAAACGAAATATTAATTGAAATATTTATTATTAAAATTTTACTTCTAAATATGGAATATCATCTGCACAATCTTTTAAAACAGTATCCGACATAATTGAAGTTAATCGTTTTAATGTATCACAACATTCAGTTCGAACCAAAATCTATTTTTAAGAAAAACAAAAAAAAAATAGTTATCAAAATTAAATAATTATTAAAAACAAAATTATACTCGTGGATCATTTATAAATGACTTAAGTAATGCAATATCGATAGCTTTTATTTCTTTGCCTAAATCAGCTAAAATTGTTGCAGCTATTAATCGATGATCGGCATCATTATGTGAAAGAAGTGATATTATGCCATTTGATACTCGATCAAATTGATCTTTTGAATAACCAATGACACTAAAAATAAACATAATCAATCGATTATGAGAATATTGAATGTTTTAAAACAAGAATATAAATTACAAAGAATAAGAGAGTAGACAAAAATATTCTTCAATATAATCATTCCGACCGTAAGAAATGACATCTTAGACAGTTATAAAACATCGAAATAGAATTTCAATTATACACGAAAACTCTGTTGAATAACGTCTTTCTCAATTTTATTTGATCTTATCTTTATTCCTTCATTATCAATCGACAAATAGCAAAAAAAGGAAGGAGAGCATTACACTATTAGAATCTATATGAAGTAATTTTAATAGATTTCAATAAATGTTTTATAACTACATGTTAAAGGTCATGATAAGCATTATGAAATCTTTAAAATCAACTTTTGAACTTCATATATACAACATAATAAAATCATTGAAACATTATATAAATGAATTAGAGATAAAACTTTTTATAAACTAAAATCTCAATGTATTTACCGATTTAATTGAACAAGATGTGCTGTTAATGTTTTAAGCATTGATTTACTCGCTGTTGGTAATTTAGTAAGTATAACATCAATAATTGAATCAAGTGTAATTGGATTATTATCACGAGGATACCAACGTTCTTCAGAAATTTTTTTTAATAATGGATGAAGAATATTATCATCAATTTTTTCACCACTTTCTTCTTCTTCATTAACTAGATCAGTTGAAACTTTTTGCAGTTTAAATTTAATTCTATCAATTATTGTTTTTAATGAAAATGTATCTTCAGAAGCATCCTTGAAAAACAATTTTTTGGTTTTTTTTTTTATTATTATTAACTTTGTTTCTAACTAAAATTCTACTTACTCGAACAGTCGACATATTATTAAGAACTAAATCAATATCATCTGAACTATTAACATCAGTAATAAATTTAATTGCATTTATTGCTTCTTGTCGAAGTATATTATCCTTCAATAATAAAAAAAAACAAAAAAAAATTAGTTTTCTTAATGAAATATTTTTTTTTGTTTTTAAGTTTTACTGGTTGACATTTTAATGTAAAATCAAGTAATGGAACAATAATATTTTTTCTTTCAATCATAAATTGAGCTATTGTACGAACTGTATGAACATTTAATGGATCATTTTCACCATCAGATAAGTGATTAAGTAGAATATCAAGAATTTGATTAACAAGTAATGGTTCAATACCATATGTTCTAATAGATAAATAAATTAAGTAAAATAAAAAAGAAAAGAATTTTTGTCTCTTTTATTAAATTACCGAAATATATCAACAACATAATTACAAGCTGATTCATATGAATCATTTTGTTTAGCTTTTATTACTTCAATTAAATAAAGTAACATTGAACGTAAATTATTATTTTCATCATTATCTGTTTGTTGCCACCATGGTTCATTTCGCATTTTTTTAAATAATTCTGGAATTGTTTCCTAGATAAGAAAATACGAGAAATAAAAAAAAAAAAAGATTGCAATTTCTTTATTAGAGACATTTATTGTAAGTTAATAAGCATTTCTCCCCCCAAAAAAACAAACAAACTGAAAACGAAACAAAAACTACCTTATCCCAAAATATATTATATTCAACATCTTCTATAGAAAAATCATCATCAAGCTACACTAAGGATAAGTGTATTATCTGAGAATGTTTCTTTTCTTTTTTTTTACCTGTTGACGAGAAACGATTGTACTTGTTGTTGGTCGTACATCTTTAAAATGTAAACAAAATAATTAAGATTAGTATTAATTTATTAATAAAAATAAATACGTTTACGAGTTTTTGCACTAGATGGTTTTGATGAAGGTCGAACAACTGAACCTTCAGGATCTTCTAATTCTACCCATTCATCATCATCATTTTGCCAATTGAGACTTTTATTCGTTTTGTTCTAAAGAAATATAAGAGAAAAAAAACACATATTTAGTTGATTATAAAAACAAAACAAAACAATAAAAGAACACTAAAAGAATCCATAAAAGTTAACTGTGATAACAACAAACAAACAGACAAACTCTACAGTGTTTATTTAATAACAAACCTGTAGATTATCTAGTATATCCTAAAATATAAGAAGAAACATATGAGTTCTTTATCTATATGCTTACAATTTTATTTAATGATTGAAAAATAGTTGAATGAATACCATCGAAATTTGTTAATACAGCAAATCGTTTCAATCGATCATCTAATTCATTTTGAGTTGTATTTGATGTTGCTGGTGAAATCTATTTGTGACTTTTTTGGTTTCTCAAATACATTTTTTACTCGAAAAAGAATTTTTTTTTCTTTCTTTTCTCTCTTTTTTTTTAAATTTACATACCAATCTTAATCGAAACATTTTTACTTCAACTGGTTCGATTTCTTTCAATTTGAACATTGAACGAAGTGTTGAATTAGGAATTAAAGCTAAAAATGAACAAAAAAATAAGATATTATCTGACGAACGAAATCATTTTATACTGTTTTTATGAAACACGATCAAAATCTAGAGATCAAAATTTGAACTCTCCCTACTACAAAAGATGCAACCAAGGAAACGTTACAAATCGTATATCAATAATATCTCATTATAATATATGATCGACTTCCTTGTTACATTTCCGAAGAGGTAAAGTAAAAGGATGATAAAAAAATGTGTGTCAAAATGAATGAAATAAACGAGTCGTCGTGTGATTAGCAACAGTGGTTACATCGTGTTTTATATTTTAATCCTGCAGAGATTATACTAATAGGCTTTTACCATCAGGTGCAATTGGACATAGTTTTCTCTTTTCTAACATTTTTGCCATTTCAGCTTGAGCTTTTTCTTGTTCAAGTGCTTCAAAAAAACCCAATACATCGGTCTCTTCAACATCTGTTGAAACTATAAAAACAAATAAAAATAAAACAATACAATATAGATAATGTTTTATATTATGTGATCGACCTTTTGGAATAGCATTTGAATCGAGTTGAACTGTTTTAGCTGATTCGACTACACTTCTAGATATAATAATAAAATATTAAAATAAAATAAAATAAAAAAAGAACTAGAATTATTTGATCACAATTCTACCTGCCACTATTCGTTTGTCTTTTTTTCCGTTGTTGATTATACAACGGTGAAGATATTTTCGGATGTATCATTTTTTTAATATCTCAACTGACTTTTGGTTAATAAAATACAAAAAAAAGAAACTGAATGGTCAAAAGCCGATGTAATCACTTGAAACTGTTGATGTTATGTTAATAAGTTAGACGGCTTTTGCTTTTTTTCCTTTTTTTTTTTTCTAAGCTTGATCTGTTTATGATGTCATTAAAAGCGTCTACCCACTAAAATTTCAAGTATATTCATTTCAAATAAATAAAAAAAAAAGTGTGAAATGGATCTCTTTGTTTTTAATTGAAAGAAAGAAAAGAAGAACAAAAAAAAAAAAAAAAGAAATCGACTAAAATCTTATAATTTTCTGACAAGCAAACAAAAGAAGAAAAGAGAAGATTTATTTTTTAAATTTTTGAGAGAAAAAAGAGCAACAACGACTTAACATACAGATATATTTAAAGATACGTCATACTACTAATGAAATTTTTATGTTAGATTTTGTCAACATTATTATTTGAACAAAAGAAAAATTATAAAACATCTAGATGTATGTCTATGATACTTTTTTTTTTTTCTTTTTTTGTCTCAAAAAGAAAAATTATAGACATGAGAAACCTATGCAAGATGAAGGTTTTTATATATCATTAATAATACTCCCTGTTAGTCAACATACGGATTGAATTTTTTATTGATTTGTACAGGTAGTTCAATTGCATCGTCCTAAATGATATAATATAATGATTGTACATATAATTATATTTTCCCACCATAGATTTTCTTAGCAAATTGATATTTTTTTAATTGAAAAAGCATATAAAAGTATGAGTTTCAAACACATAAATGCAAGAAAATTCTATTCTTTGTTCTTATCTTTCTTTCTTTTTTTGTTTCTTCTTCTATATAATTTGGCATCATCAATAACTGACAGCATCAACAATTTATACTAGAAAGAAAGATGTTCTTGTTCTCATTTCATTTAGTTCTTTTCTTTTTTTTTACGTTTTATTCTAAATTGATATTACATCCGAATGAAGAATGACGATAATTTTCTACGACAAAAACAGACATTAAATGTCATTTTATGTTCAATCTATCTTATATTTAAATATCATTTATTTTCATATGACAGTTATACTAAGATGTATAATTAAAAAGAAAAAATTTATTTAATATAGAACTTTGTCTGTCAACAAAATAGGTATTCAAAAAGTCGACTAATTTTTTTCATTTTGTTTTTTGTTTTTGTTTTGTTTCTATGCAACAAAATTATTTCTTCATAACATTCTATATTTACCTTAATCGTTTTTTTACTTAAATCAAATAAAACTTGTTCAGGTGCAAAATCACTAATCATTAAAAAGCTATAAACAACAAGAATATATGCGAGTTATTTCTAAAGCATTAAAATCTTACTTTAATCGTCTATTTGATATTAATAAAATATCTCCTCTATCATTAAGATTAGCAATTCTTAGTAGAGGAAAATCACATTTTATTTTTCTTATTGCTTCATTATTTCTTGTCCATAACTATAATTTAACATATATGTATACAAAACATTATTTTGTTTTTTTGCTATAATATTATTTACCATAATTTCATTTGTAGTATTTAATGTTGCAAATAAACCTAAAGTATCACAACCAGTAAGTGATTTAATTGGTGAATGTTCATGAAGAATATCTTTAGGTGAAATTTCATCAAGACCATTTATTGCTATTGCATACATTTGAATATAACCACGACTATAAGATGCAATAGCTATTCGTTGTTCAGCCATAGCTGCACCAATACATGGAGCATCAAGACGAATCTTTTTTTATTATTAAAAGAAAACAAAACAAGAAATTATTTTCATTTATTTTTTTTTTTCTTAAATCAATTTACGGGTAATCCTAATTGACGTAAAAATACTTCATGATCATTTATTGATAGACGATAAAATTTTGCAATAAAATCATTTCCAATAGCAAGTAAATATCTTGCTCCTCCTAAATAATTATAATCAAACAATCGAATAAATGATTCACTCAATTTTACTTCGAGTAGTATATGTTTCATATGATTGAAATATTTCTAAGCAATCAACTGTCACTGTATCATCAAGTACTTGATAATAGCTATATAAAGCTTCAGGTGTATCAGGTAATAATGCATATTTAAGTTCATGGTCACCAGGAACAAGATAAACCTATAATTTCAATAGATGCAAAGAGCAATAAAATATAACAATCATTTAACATACTTTTCCATTTGTTGTTCCAACAAATACAACTCCAAATGCTCGACGTTTTCTTGTATGTTCAGGAAGAAGTGAAAACTTTAAAAACAATGTTAAACATTTAAAATTCAATAACTAATACATACCCACATAAAACAACAAAGTTTAGTAAAAAGACATTCTTCATTAACTTCAAATATATTTATTAAATATGATGGATAACTTGCACAATAATAACTACATACTAAATTAAATATAAATAAAAATAAAAATATTAAAATAAAATTTATTTTTAATATTTTTACCTGCTTTACTTGTTAAAATATAAAGAATTTCTCCAGCTGAATCAAATGCAAAATCATTTACTACAATTCTCTACATAGAAAAAAAAATCAAAAAAAGAAATCAAATATTATTTATGTTTGATTTAATTTGAAAAAAAGAATTTTTTATTTACTTCAGGAGATAATGGAATTAAATTAATAATTTGTGCTGAACGTGGATTATAAATTGTCACAAGATTTTGTGGACTTCGTACAGCAACACGTGCTGGAATACTACCAACTGGAAATGTAACACGTACTTGTTCAATAGCTTGTAAAGTATTAGAAAATGATCGAATTGGCTATAAAAATAAATGAAAAACAAAAAATTAACAATATAAAACTATAGTTTTCATTACTAATGTATAAACTAATAATTGTAAATCATGTTTAAATTTAACAAGTAAATCTTCACCACGCACAAGCATCATTCGTTCAATAGGTTCATTAAAACGATGTTCACCAAGCTAAGAAATAAAGAAAATTCATCATGTTTTTTTTTTTTTTGTAAAAATATTCTATAGAGATTATTTACTTTAGTTAATGAATCGAGAGAATAAAAACATACAGTTCCATCATCAGCACCACTAATTATTACTCCATCAGCAGTAATTAATAAACCTAAATAAACAAATAAAAATTAAATCTTAAGATGTATGTTACATATTTGTATTACTCACTCTTCATAGCAACTTTATGTACTTGTAATTGATATCGAACAGGAATTGATTCACCTCCAATTTCAAATACCTATAATATAAATTGTTTTATATATTCAAAAAAAAACAAAATTAGAAATGAAAGATTTATCTTAGATATATGATAATGCCATTTCATTTACCTTCATTACACCATCAGAAAATCCCATTATTATAGAAAAACCATAAATAATTGCACTAAAAACAATGAATTTTTGTATTTTTCTTTTATAAAAATTAGATTTAAAATTTACCATGTGACTGGTGCACCATGAGCAGAAAGAACACTAGCTGATTCTCGATTTAACTAAATCAATCAAAAAATTATTTTTTGTTTTCTTTTTTTTGAAAGATAATATGATAAATACGAACTAGTGTATCAAATATTAAACAACCTTTATGACCAACAATAAATAATTTATGTGTTATTGGATCAAGTTTCATATCAATAATATCATGTTTACGATTAATAAATACTGATTTTAATCTATCACCAAGTCGTAATTCATATCCATTCTGTTATAAACAAAAGAAAAATTATTGAAATATTTCTATGAGAAAGAAAAAGAAGATTCTATGTACGGGTTCTCGAACAAGATACCAACGAACAAAAAAACCATTATCACCACCAACATATATTATATCACGTGTAGTTTTATCATAAATTATTCTAAAAATATTAGAAAAGAAAATTATTCGATTAGATATTTCATTGTTTATACCTTCGAGCAACACCTGGACATTTAACAAATGTTAAATATTTTAATTGACCATTTTTATTTGAAAGTAAATATAATCGATCATTTGAATAGCCAACAATAAGCTAAAAAAGAAAACAATATTTGATCTTTTGTTGTTTTATTTTCTTTTTTTTCTTTTTTTGTCAAATTTTTAATTCTCTCATACTTTAAGTTTTGCAATATATTTTAATAATTGAAATGATGGAAATTGAAAATCATACCTAAATTAAATAAATATTTGATATGAATATGATTTTGACTAAATTTTATTTACTTTAAATATCGTCGAATAATTCCTGTATTCAATGAAGTAAAATAAACAACAATTGCTGAACGTGGATCTTTTGGATCATCATAAAATAATGACGTAATAATCATATCTTCAACATCATTTGAATCTTCATCTTCATCAATTGATCGATAATATGTAAATGCTTGAAGACGAGTATCAAATGGAAATTTTGTTAAAGACTATATTTTTTATAGAAAATGATCATCATATTTTTCTTTTTTTATTAAATACTAACTCGACTTGAAAATAATGGAAATAGTGGAATTTTTGATCCTAAAGAAGAAATTCTACGTGAAAGATGTGGAGATTGTTCATGTATTGTTGCAGTAGAATGTAATTGATTAAGAATACGTGCTTTAGCTGATGACCAGGAGAGCAATTTTGGTTGAGCTAACATTTTGTACAATAGATTGTAGAGAAAAAAATTCTGTTGACTTTTATTTATTACGTTGCGTTGGTAATAAAAATTTTGTTTCGTTTGAGAGCTGAATCAAACTAGAAAGAATTTGCAAGCTTATATACATAGATGTGTACTCAAGATAAGAATAGTTTTTAGTTTAATAGTCAGATTACTTTCTTTGCCTTATTATTGACAAATTGTTTGAAATAGAAAAGGAAAAGAAGGTCGTTTTATGAAAAATAAAAAAATATATACATATCAAAATGATAACTATTTAAATATTAGTAAAAAAATTGAATTGTTATCACAAAGCTTTTATTTTACAATGAAAGAACGGATCGAAAAAGTCACTGTGATAACTACACAGTTGTTATTCTTACCTAAACGAAGTTCATGTTCTCGAAAACATCTGAAACGGATGAACACCTATTCTTCTTTAAAATGTTTAGTGTCGAAGTTCTAAAAACTGAATTCTATTTGTAATATTCATCTTCCAGCGTCATCTGTTGAGATTGATTATTGGTAAACTTGTCAAATCATATAGTTATATTCATATTTTATCATTTTTTCTCAAATTTTGATAGATAAAATGAGAAGATATTGATCTATATGATTGGATAAGTTCCTATAATAAACAATTCTATGTAATATAAAAACGAAAAATGTTTTGCTTCATGTTTATTTGACTAACTGATAAGAATCTTGCTTCTATTATGTCTTAATCTTTTTTGTGTGTTGTTTTGTAGTAGATATGAGTGATTTTTTAGCAGCAAATAATCCTTGTGGTCAAAATCTTTTACAACTTGTTGCAACAGGCAATGCTATTATAGCTGAATTATTACGTCTAGCTGATTTTATACCACCATTATTTAAAGTTATTAATATTCGTGATGCAGGAAAATATGCAGATATTATATTTGATTTTTCATATTTTTCTAAACAAGAATATTATGATGATTTAATTAATAGTCGAGCAGTAAGTTTAAAGATAAATAGTTTATGTTTAAAAGTTCTTCTAAGATATTTTTTGTTGCTAATTTCAATAGGATCTTCAAGATCTTGATGATGAATTTCGTGAAAATAATCTCACATTACTTACACGATTTTATCAAGCATTTGAAAGTGTACATAAATATGGAATTGAATTCAATCGGTAAATAGAAACAAAAGATGATAATAAGTGTTAGAAAGTTTGAATTTTTTTTTTAAATTGTACATTTAGATATATTGAAGATTTAACAAATGGTACTTATTTACAACAAACAGTTGAAAGTGTTATTGCTAATGAAGCAGGAAAACAATTAATGGTAAAAAGATTTTGAATATTCTTCTTGTAATGTAAATATTGCTTTGAACTGAAACCTTCGTTTTGAAAGACTCCTCATTCCATCTACTACAAAATCACAGTCCTGTTTTAACATATACTCAATTTTTAATAAAAAAAAAAACATAAGTGATTCACTTGTTTCTTCAATAAGAATTCAATCTTTTGAAGAACTTTGTTTATTGTTTCGGTAACAACAAAAAAATTTTATTTATTCCCTATAGCATTTACGAGAGCCTTGATTATAAAATATCTGTTTTGGACACTGAGAAACTTTGATAATAGTTGATCGAAACTCAACATTTTAAACTAATGTTCTAAATTTCGATAAAACGAAAAAAGTGTATGGAATTTAGACTACACTTTAATCAGCACGTTTTATGTTAGCCCCACAATAGCGAAGTCGGCAAATGTTGGAAGAAGAAACTGCTCTATTCGGTTCTCTCTGCAAATAACAATATTGATCAAACGAGTATTACGAATACGGTCATTTTTGATGGTACATTCATTACTTAATAATCATGTCTTTTGTATGAAATATCTAATCATTATTTTCATTCACCAAGCATGAGATATTTTGTTAGATATTGTCTTATTATTATAGTTTCAAATATTCTAAATTTTTTCAAGTTTTTCTACTATCTGAAGCTTTAGGAAGCATCCAAAGAGTGATTCGAGTGCAGCAAACTGATATATAGTTTAAACAAAAGTATATTCACCCGCTCCGAGTGCGAAAAAATTAGGACTTAGGTTTTCTAGAAAACGCTAGCAACTCGATTCACTCTTTGGATCTTTCTAGAGCTAAAGACAACGGAAAACTAGTAAAAACAAACCTTATTAAATAATTTTATTACCAATCAAGCGAATCAAAATAAAAATTTTCATCATGTATCTATAATTTAATATAAAAATTATTTAGACTGAAGCTGTTTATTTATTTGGTGTAATGTTAATAATATTGGATTTAAAATATGATGGTGCTGCTCGAGAACGAATGATTGTTTCTTATTTTCGTTATAGGTAAAAGAATTTTATGCATTACTTAGAAATTATTTCAATCTTTTTCTTTTTTGTCATTAATAAATTTTAGTGGTAAACGCAATGCATTAGATAGTAATATTGATGAAGTCGGAAAATTATTAGCACGAAATGATGGTTTTTCTCTTCAACCATATAAACGTCCACTTGGTTATCCAGAAAATTATTTTAGGTAAAACAAAAAAAAAGAAGAAAAATTTATATATTTTATTTTTATTTTTCATCAAATAGACGTATTGGTTTTCGTGAAGATGTTATTGGTATAATCATAGGTCGCTTACGTTCTGATGATATATATAATCAAAAAAAAGCTTATACTGAACTTGAACATCAAACAGCAGCATATGCAACACAAGCATCTATGCTTT
Source organism: Rotaria sp. Silwood1 (assembly GCA_905250075.1). Lineage (NCBI taxonomy): Eukaryota > Metazoa > Rotifera > Eurotatoria > Philodinida > Philodinidae > Rotaria > Rotaria sp. Silwood1. The sequence continues at coordinate 171,670 of CAJNOP010000359.1, forward strand.
ATGTTTTACTTTATTTTTATCCTGATGTTTTACATAATAAACAAGCTATTATGCGTGAAATAGTTGATAAACATTTTGCTGATAATTGGGTTATTAATTTATATATGGGTATGACAGTAAATTTAATTGATGCATGGGAACCATATAAAGCAGCAAAAGCAGCACTTAATAATACACTTGATATTCAAGCTGTTAAAAGTCGAGTATGTTATTTTATTTGTCTTTTTTTTATCAATCAATTTAATCAATAAAGATTTCCACAATTGACAACACAACTGAGTGAGACGACTTTCTATGTCGGTGAATTCAAAGAAAACTTGCTTTTGTATATTAAACCTAATGTAGAGATGTATTTTCAAGTATCATTCTTAAAAGTGACTTAAAAACAGTTATAATCAATCCTGTCCCATAGTAGATTTCAAAATTTTTCTTACATTCTCGTATAGATTTAACGATGAAATCCGATTGGTACATATAGAAAAAAAGTCTTAAAATTTGACTCTTCTATGATGATAGATCGTGTCATAACTTCTAAACATCATTTTCTATTACGAAAACACTTTTTTTATTAAGAAAAAAAGACGACTAAACATTATTAACCCATCGTTGGGAACGAAAAAGAAAACATTATCTTAATAGAAATCTTTCAAACATTTTACTTATCTATTTAGTGTCAAATGACACATGATAAAATTGGCAAATTAAATAAACAAGTTGAACAATATCTTATTGAAGGTGTTTTAATTGAAGAATATGTTTTAAAAAATATTTCCATATTATTAAAATTTATGAAAGAATGTAATATATGTTTACGATGGATTATATTACATACAAGTGAATTACCAATTGGTGCTGATATTAATAAACGATGTAAACAAATGTTACAACTTGTTATTAATGAATCACAATATAATCCATCAGAAGTATTTAAATTATTATTAAATACAGCACAATTTGAATTTAATCTTAAAGAGGTTTTTTTTGTTTATCGTTACACACACAAAAAAAAACAAAAAAGAAATTCATTTTGTTTTTGTTTTTCTTGATAGATTGTTAGTTTATTATTAGCTGAAAAACATGATCGATGGATAGCAAATAGAAAAGAAGCTGTTGAACGTCTTATTGAATTAGCTGATGTTTTTTCTGGTACAATGCCATTAACACGTGTAGAAAAAAATGGTAGAAATAATTTTTTGTTCTATTTTTATAAATAAAATGAAAATTATATTTTATTTGAAAATAGATAATCTTCAAACATGGTTTCGTACAATGGCTAAACGTATAGAATCATTAGATTTTGAAGATTGGACAAGTGCTGGACGTCAAACAAATCAAATAATGACAGCTTTAGATGAAGTACAACAATTTCATGAATTGGATACAAATATGCAAGTGAAACAATTTTTAAATGATAATAAACGTCTTTTAAGTACAATGATTCTATTAAATAATGTTCAAGAATCAACAATTAGTATTATGGATCTTGTTGCTGATTTATCTTATGCATGGATTATTATTGATAGGTAAATATATATATTAATCATTCAGAGTAAAACATAGAAGTCTTGATTAATTCATAAGACTATTGTCTACAAAATTAACTAAGAACGAAGACTCTCGTACTCGTCAGGCAGAACCAATCGAGTTCATTTTGTAAGTCTAGCAATCAAAGACTTACAAACGCGTCATTGTATCTCTTACGAAAGCAGTTTATATTGCTTTTGAAATCTTCAACTTACTTTTTTTGCTTAGGTAAAAATAATTAGATTTAATTTTTTCATTTCATATAACTGTAAAGCTTTCGATTGTGTTTCGAATTAGAATTTAATAATCTTTATATCGATATAGTAGATGATTTAACATTATAACATAATAGATTTAAGAAAAGGTAGCATCAATACTTATCTCGAATATCAATATAAGAATTATTGATGAAAATAATATATGTATTAATGTTTCAATAGTAAGGATTAGTATTATCTTGTTTTTTTTCTCATTTTGTATTTAGTTTTACTGGTGTAATGCAAGAAGGGATAAAACGTAGTCCTTCATTAGTAACAAAACTACGTGCAACATTTTTAAAAGTAAATCTTTTTTTTTTCTTTTAAATAAAAATTCATTTTCTTAAAATTCAAAATTTAAGCTTTCATCAGCACTTGATCTTCCATTAGTACGAATCAATCAAGTTGGTAGTAATGATCTTATGATTGTAAGTCATTATTATTCTGGTGAACTTGTTGCTTATGTACGAAAAGTTTTACAAGTAAGCAGAACTTGATTCTTTTTTTTTTATATTTATAATTTCTTTAGATTATTCCTGAAACAATGTTTTCAATGTTAGCTAGTATTGTTTATTTACAAACACATACATTACGTGAATTACCATTACGTGCTGAAAAAGATAAATTAAGAGAATATGCTCAACTTGATGAACGTTATCAAGTAGCAAAATTAACACATGATATTTCAATATTTACTGAAAGTATGTTAATGATGAAAACAACATTAGTTGGAATAATTAAAGTAAAATATATCAAATTTGAATTTTTTTGAAATTAGAACAAGTAATTTTATTTTAAGCTTGATCCAAAACGTGTACTTGAAGATGGTATTCGAAAAGAATTAGTTAAACAAGTTGCAACTGCTTTACATAATGGTCTTACATTTAATCCTCGTGCTAAGGTTCGTATTTCGCCTGCTTAATAGTATCCATGCTCATAAAAAAGAGGAGCACTCTTCATTGTAAATCAAAATTTTTTTAATTTTAATTTTAGAATAGTGAATTAATAGCTAAATTAGATGCACTAGGTAATCAAATGGATGGTTTTCGTCGTTCATTTGAATATGTACAAGATTATGTTGGAATGTATGGATTAAAAATTTGGCAAGAAGAAGTATCACGAATAATAAATTATAATGTTGAACAAGAATCAAATAGTTTTCTTAAACAAAAAGTAATAAGAAAAAAAGAAAAACTAAAATATAATTTTATTTATTATTGTATATATTTTCTAGATTTATGATTTTCAATCAACATTTCAATCTCGTCATATTCCAATACCGCTTATTCCACCATTAGGTGATGGTTCAATTAATTTTATGGGTCGTCTTGTACGAGAAATTCTTCGTGTTACTGATCCACGTTTTACATTTTATGCTGAACAACGTAATACATGGTATGATGTACGAACAAAACAACCAGTTGTTGATATATTACTTTTTCGAAAATTACATCGTGCTGTTGGATCATTTGGATTAAGTGGACTTGATCGTTTATTATCATTTATGATTGTTAAAGAACTTCAATTACTTACAGGAACAATACAAACTGTTTTTCAACATAAAGAATCCAGTGATATGCTTGATTCATTTATGAGACAATTAATACCTATTGATAGTATAATTAGTAAATAGAAAAATAATTATATATATATATGAAAGAATTGAAGTAATTTTGTTTTTATTTTCATTTAGATCAACCAAATCGAGTTTATTCAAATTCAGTAGCAAAAGGAGCTAGTGCTTGGTCAACATTAAGTAATTATCTTATGAAAGTTGGACAAATGCAATTATTACGTCAACAAATAGCTCATGAATTAACTGCATCAGCAAAATATGATTCAAAATATCTTTTTTATGCTCTTAAAACTTTTAATGAGTATGTTTATAAAAATTTATTCTATCTGTTTAATCAATTCGACAGTTAAAAAAATCACTTGTTTTGTTTTTTTCCTTTTGAACATCTCTTGATGAAATAGGCAGGATCATTTACGGATTCTATATTCTAAAAATTGAGATCTCATATTTTAATGAAGATTTATTTCATTTCTATTGTAGTACACTTTTACAAGATATTCAACAAATTTATACAAACAGTAGTAATCAACAAAATGAATATTCTGAAACACTGAATGAATTATTATATGAATTAGGTCCTTTATTAGAATCAGTTGGAATGAATGATGTTCTTCAACGTGTTTATATTTCAGCACAAAATCATTTCTTACTTATTCCATTGCTTGTTTTATATACTATTAGTCAAGTTCCACGTATAATAACACTTAAATATCTTAAAAATCAAATGCAAACAACAAGTAGTAGTTCATCAAGTAGTGGAAAACGTGATATGGATTGTTCAGCATTTGTTATTGGACTTTATACATTAACAAAACAATATCATTCAGATTTAATTGATGATTATTTAACATGTCTTTGTCAATTTATTAAATCACATATTGAACAAGCTGGAACGTAAGTCGATTCTCATTTTTCTTTTTTCAGTTTTGATTATGAATTACAGTTGAGCATAGTACTCGAAAGATTGATACTCATACTCATACAATTGACATATCTCTTCAATAGAAAGAATTTTTTCTCAAAGTAATTTTAAAAAAAGTCGAAATGAATGTAAGATCACTACACAAGTGATCACTTTCACCAGTACATTTCTAGCTATGAATTACAATAAAAAAAATCTTAAATAACTTTTATTCTAGGCAAAAATTAGTTGATTTTCCAATTGAAGCAATTAATATGCTTGATTTTTTAACAATGTTTATTCATTATGGTGATTTACCTATCAAAGTAAAAATTTCAATTAATGAAATTATAATAATGTTATTTCTTATATAGGTTCTCGAACAACGTTTACCAGCTTATATATGTGATGAATTTCGTACGATTTAAAAATTTTTGATGATTATTTTTAATTACTAGTCAAATAAATTCCGTGTGTGTGCGTTTATTTATTTATTTATTTATTGATTAAGTAGAACACAAATATAATCTAACAAAATCGAGAAAAAAAATTGTTTATCAAAAAAAAAAAAAAGAAATTTGCCTTTTTTCCCCTATTTAATTAACTAATGATTCATCATGAAGTGATCGACGACATTTAATATTACTCAAATAATTTCCATTGACATATGGAGATGATTGATGATTTGTTGAGCCATTTATTTGAGGTTTATTTTCATTTGTATTATTACGAAAATGAAAAAGACGAACTAATGATGACCACCATGATTTTGTTGTTGAATTTGATTCATTTATTATTTTATGATTATCATCATTGTCATTCGTTGATGGTTTTGATTCAACATCATCATCATCGTTAGTTATATTTTCAACATCAATTGGAGTTATTGTTTGAGATTCTTCTATTTCATTAGGATTAGTATTTTCTTTTGTAATTGACTAAACAAAGAAAAAAAAGAATAAAGATTGAATATATACAAATTAATTCAAACCGGTTGTTGACTATTGCTATCAGTAGTACTACTATTTGAATGCATTGATGATTGTTCTTCAATCTATAATTAAGATGAACAAAAATTTGAAAATAAAAAAGAAAATGAAAACATACATCATCATTATTTGCCGTGAGTGTAACAGTATTAATAGATTTTTTTTCCTTTTTTGATGTTCTGCAAAAAGAAACAAATGTGAAGACATTTTCTTTTTATAAAGATATATAAATTTAATATACTATACTAACTTTTCATTATTTGTCATACGAGCTTTTCGTTTTTCACCCATGTCGTTTGACCCTAGATGACGTTAATGGTTGACTAAGGAGTGTATATTCTTTCGTACGTTAATATCTAGAATGAATAAGCAATGAGGTCATCAAGCTATTGTCCGTTCGTCCATTTAATCGGTCAGACTAAATTCAACATTTCTTTCTCTTATTCTTTTTTTGTCGTTTCCGTTCGACCGATCGATGTGGCGATATTTTTTCTTGATATAACGCTATATACTTCTCTCTGACTCTCATTATGAAGATATACATATAAGAGACAGCACGTCAATAACTCAGGCAAGAAATTCAATTAGTATTACGCATATTGATTTGGCGCCCTGCCAACCGCAAACTTAAGTAATATTACAGCTGTTATCACTGATTGAACAACGATGGCAAAAAAACGGTTGCATCATTCGAACTTTTCTAACTGATAGAGTCGAAGTAATGATAGGTATTATTGATGAAAGTTGATTGTTTTACTTGTTGGAACGATACTTTATTATACTATCTTGACATTAATGGGATATCAAATTTTATCTATTGTAACCTAAGTTACGTGAAAAAATTTTAGAAAGTTCTAGTGAAAGCTTATGAAACTATCAAGTTATCCAAATGATGCAAAAATGTAATGTAAACGAAGAAAAAAATTGATATAGTATATAGCTTAACAAATAGGAATCGTGAGATTTCTGTATTAATCAATTTGGTAGCCATATCATTCACGTCAAAAATAATTAAAATTATTGATAAGTATCTTGACAACAAATACTAATCAAAATCGCATAGATAACTTGTTGACAAGACGATACCAGAACATTGATGATAAATTACAATATAGTGAAGTCTTTTATGTAGAAGAGAAACAACGTACAGGAAAAAATTAAAGAAGAAAGTCTTCAAAATTTCAGATCAATGGAAATAAACATATTTTTATTACACATAAAAACCGTTTACATTAATACTTGCAAGGCTTTTCTTAGCTTCTAGAACATCTGTTTTTTATATACCAAATTGTACAACTGTTTCCAAGGCTGTTGATGAGAAACTATTGTGCAACTTTGACTTAATTTGCTATAGTGTACTAAAACTTCATTGACTTTCATTAAATCATATTGGTAACATTATTATAGTTCCATATAATTTAAACCATTCAGGTATTAACGATTGAGTTTAATTTTAGATTTAATCTGTTACATTGTAATTTCCAGAGAACAAGGCATAAAGAAAGAAAAAATTTAGGAATAGAAAATTAACCTGCATTCCTCTTATAATCATATGGCCTACACGAGATGCGTATCATAGTCTTCCTTTCATATTAATACATTAATTCTAATATTAAAATAAACTGATTTTCTTGAAATTATTTGATTTTAATTGTTTGATCGAATTACATTCAAGATACAAGGCAGTATTTGTTTATAATGTATCTGGTAGAGGCAGATAGATGGAAAATTGATCTCATTGTATTAAATTGTATCATATTGACCAGATATTCTGATCTCTGATTAACAATATTATTATCTTGGTGTTTCAATTGAATTAATGGTTCCAGTTTTTTCGAATATGTAGTGTTGATAGTATCTATGTTAAATGATCACGATGATTTTAAAAATAGATAAGCAGATAACTTGTCTCATTTTGTTATGTTGTACTCCTTGAGTTAGATATCTTCTTCAATCAATATTGAATGAACTCAAACAAAAACTCATCTTAGTATATGTCCATAGTTAAATTATAGCTATTCACTATCAGATATATACATAGGACAGTTATCGTGTGTAACAGTGTTGTATGTTGACAAAAGAATTTACCCTCTCATTATCGATAGCCAGTCTCAATTTAACATTGATTATAATAGTGACACAGATGAGTAGAGACGTTTTTAAACTATTTTTTTCATAAAATATCGATCGGAGATTTAACTTGTTCAACATTAAATAGGTGCCACAGAGTTTTATGAGCGTCTATATTTATCGATAATTATAGAAAAATGATTATTGCTATTGATAATTGAATTTTACATTTAGAGGTTTCCTGCATGTATTCTCCTTAAAAAAACATCGAGCACATAGTTTCACAGATTTTGTGAACGACAGTTCTCCATTTACAGCCCAAATTAACTTTGTACTTCATTTTGTATTAATGTTTGTGTTTAAATAAGTAGAGAATATAAAGACATCACCGATTACATCATCACGTATAGTTAAAGAAACATGTATAATAAGATCTCAATCGTTTCAGGTCACATATATTCTAGCACCCAATGTTTTATGCTGTTTAGGCTCAAAATAATTAATATATGACTCAGTAAATTTCAAGTAATTTTAATAGTTGAACACATTCATCGAACTCGAATAAACAAAAAATTTCCTCTTCGTCGTCAAAACATTTTTCATTTGTTTGCATCAACAATAGATAATGTCAATTTTATTAGTTTATTTTCATAATAGAAACGTATTCGAATGAAAAAAAAAACATTCATATAGGAATATTTCATATTCCATTTTACATAGAAATCAATGATGATGAACATGAATATAAATTTTATGTATGAAAAATATGTCAAACAAAAGTATGGCACTTCTGTTATCTTTTATTGATCGTTATGGTGAGAAATATGATGTTACACATCAACATTGTCTAATGAGGTATATGAAATGGATTATATATATATATATATAATAGATAATTTTCATGTATTATATCGAAATGAATTTATTTTGGAAGATTTCCATATCAATACTATTGAACTTATGCTTATACATAGGATGAAACATAAAAATATGACAAAGAAATTCTATTGATTTGTTTTTTAAATATATTAGAGATTATATGAATAATGAATATATAATTCGAGTTATACATCAACACATGATTTTGTTTTGAAAGCAAGTTATAAAACAAAAAATAGATTGTTAATATTCATTAGTTACATCATAGGAACTTCTTTTAAACATAGGGCTGTATCGATAAAAGTGTTATTGATGCAAAATGGATAACGATATCATATCAAAGCACAGTTTGGAATATCAACGATACGAAGTAATCTAGAAGTTTTATTTTTCTTCCAATCTCACATGTATGTGCACTGCTGATCGAAGACTTGTTGTTTAAGTCATTCATGAATATCGTCAATAAAGCAAAACAATAGTATTTGTGATTAATTTTATGATAAAAAATTGACGGTGGTGTTCGATCTGTTCTAATCTTTGAAAGATTTGAATCTGATTTACATCGGACAGAATAAATGATCTTCCCACGTCAAAGACGAATTGGCACTCAAGGAGATATAAATAGAGGTCTAAAAATACACTCTTATTGGACTTTATCAAGATGACTAATCCGAAAAACAAAGATAGGACTAAACAACTTTTATATTCATGTATCGAATTGAGTATTATATTGAAATTAAAGACATAATTAAATTCATACAGAGTGAAGAAAGGACCCATACTCACACCTCAAGACCTCAATTATAGTCATTGAAGTTCAGAATAGCATACTCTCAATTTCGCTTTATATTATATCCTAATTATAATATAAATAATTTTTTGAAACTGAAGTTCAAATGAAAACCAAGGAAAAAGTTCTTTATATCTGTTTTGTTTTTTTTATTGAAGAAAAAAGTGAATATGGAGGATCTTTTCAAATATGAATTTAGTTCGAAAAATAGTAATAATATTGAAAATTGCCACTCTTTTATCACCATACAGAAAAATTGTCTCATGTTCATAATCATGTAAGTGTCATCTCTTCAAGAATGAAATAAAATGCAAAGCCATTTTTAAAATAATCGCGCTCTACTAGCTATCTATAATCAGATCTTTTCATAGGTACCTAATGAAGTATATGCTTGTTAGCCATTATCTATTTTTGAACGTTGGCAACTCCTACTTATCATACACCAACAAAAATAGGCCATCAAGAATTTCTATGAATTGAATTTCTTTGTGCAAATATGATCTTTTTTTCTTGCTTACAAGGGTGTGGATGTGGCACGTCAGTGTAGATTTGAATACACTCTTCACCTACACCCACATTCACACCCACTTGATCAATATCATAATCGTGCACCAGCTGCATGAATTTTTTAATACTCTAATTATATATTACTTAATACGAATATGTAACTTCTTATTCATTTGGCGTTTTTTTTGTCAATGCTTTTTTTTTTTTTCTTATTTTCTTATAAGAAGAAAGTTAGGTTAGAATCGAAATATTACTGTCTATTGCAACGACATAAAATGCTTGCGGTAGCCCAAATTAGTATTTTATTTGATGTTTTTGTCCAAAGCGTTGTTCTACTTAGTCACACACAATTTATTCATTTTGTGAAAGTTTGTCGATAATCATGTTTTTTAAATAAAACGCTCTTTAATTCGTAGTTCAATCTAAGTAATCATAACTCATTTTACTGCACATTCATCTAATATAAAGAAAAAAGAAAAAATGATTGTGCCGATATTGATGACACGGTTCGATGATTCTCCTTTCTTCTCTGTCTGTTCTCTTTCCGTTGTTCTAATATATCACTCTCCTGTCTGTGCTGATATTGATGACACGGTTCGATGATTCTCCTTCCTTCTCTGTCTGTTCTCTTGCCGTTGTTCTAATATATCTCTCTCCTGTCTCTCTTCTATCTCTCTCCTATATATATGCGTATTATGTATGAAGTTGTTACACTCTGGATATGTGAAATAGCTGAATAAACATCATTGCCAAGAATGGCGAAAAGCTATTCAATCCAGTTTGTCGTTACAATGATCTCTCAATCTGACTTTCATTACGAATTAACAGTTGATATTGTTGCTATTTTTCTATTTGCTTTTCTCTTTATTATTATTCTGCTTCTTAACAAGTATACCAAATTTTCTTTCAATTCTCAATGTCATTCAGATGTTGCCAGTCATGAAGAACAAGATAAAAGTGAAAACAAAATGACACAAATATCAACTAGCACAAGTACATCTTCATAATTTCAACAATATCTGATCAAATTGATCAAGAACGAAAACGCTGACACTCCTAATGGATCGGATACGATACGAAATTTTTGAGTCCCATCTTATCCCACTTGGAGCCTTGATATACATATATAGATACAGACAACACTTTTCTTTTTACAAATAACTCTATGTATTCAAAATATGTTCATTTTTTTCATAAGAACAATCTAACGAAAAAGATAAACTGCAAGAAAGAACTTTGATTTTATAAAAACGAAAACTGTTTTTTGAATCTATTAAGATTCTTTTCAACGACTTTTTAATCTAGGCAACTACAGTCAAATACGTTAGAATTTAAATTATTTTTATCAGAGTTAATCTCATTCATTTCTCAAGTATTTCCCAAAAGTTACTTTTGATATACTATGTGCAATAAAATTTTGTTTTAAAACTACATGAGAGAACAAGTGACTAAATCAAAAAGAAATAAGAAAATTAAAAGACACAAATCTATATTTGACATTTTATATTTTGATAATATAGAAGATTGTTAGCTTAGTTAACTTTTTCCGATTTCTTGTTCTCAAATCCAATAATCATACTATTTTCGAGTTCACTTTATCAAGATCAATTTTAATTGAACTCTAAATATAGTTTTACTCCAAAACAATTTTTCTCATTTGTTGTTTTTACAATAAACTAATTGATAAATGATATTGTGAAAACAAGACCATATACTATTACAATAACTTGTCACAAATCCAATTATTTTTATTCATTCTTCAACAATTCATTGACAATAAGAAATTTTCATACTCGATGGTCTCATAGAGAAATATTATATTCACTGTTTTCATTACTTTGTTTCTCCAATCTCTACAAAAAAAATTGCCAGATAAAATTTATTTTTTCAAATGATTTTGAGTATAGCTTCAACGTAGATTTTATTAAAAAGAAAAAACATTTTGAACCTTTACTTTCGCTCTTTTCATAAACTAAATAAGAAGAAGAATCATATTCATCGAAATTTTAGTTTACATTTCTTTCTTTCTTTCCAAAATAAATATAAAATAACAAGAAAAAAAAAAAAAAAGAATTACTCAATGATCTCAAGAACTTTTTCAACAGCAACAGTTCAACCTTCATCATGTAATGTAATTGACTGCTTGTTAATCATCATTTGAATAACCAGTTACAATTGATTATCTAGATGAAAAAAAAATTAAAATATTGGCAATTTCTAAACAATAAGATTTTTTTTCAACTGACATTGGATAATGCATGATGTTATATTGCAACAATTTTATTAAGATTTCTTTCTCTTTATTGCTAATGCAGAGATTAATTTCGTTTTCATGTTCAATATACTTGATGAAATCGTTTGTTGTATATTCATCATTAATTAAATCACGAATAAAACCTTCAATACAGCCATGCGCTGTGCGGTTTCTTTCTTTTTTATTCAATAACAATTCAATTACTTCATTTTTCGATAATTTAGCTTCATTACGAAATTTGTCCACCATATTATTAATTAATTCTGTTGCTTCATCATCAATTCTCTTTCCAGACTTTATATCTCGTAATGCTTTTTTACTATAATTGTTTCTCAAATTATAAGAAGTTGAACGCGAGCTATTTTTGGTTTCTTCATTTTTCCTTTGAAATTCTTCATCAATTTCATCTATCCATAGTTGTAGTAGATAAGCATAAGTATCTTTCAACACTTTATTACTTGAGCTTTTTCTAGAACAGATAATTGGAAAATTTTGTAAATAAAAATATAAGATCGACTTACTTTAATTTACCAATTTCGTTTTTCAAATCATTAAGTTGATTTTGTAAATGATTATTACCTTCTTTGAAATCATCAAGTTGTTCTTGTACTTCCTTTTTATCTTTTTTTATATTTTTAATATCCAATTGAATAGCAGCCATATCATCCTGCAAACAAAAGAACGAAAGAAATGAAAAAGACATAAGCATCATATTTACGAATAATTTATGTGCAGCTGTTTCAACCAAAATGATGATCTCTTCAAGTTTTTTCGTCTGTTTTTCATCAAGTTTCATGGAATTGATGAAAGTTCGAAGTTGATGTATAGCTTGATCAATTTCAGTTTCATCGGAATATTCATCTAAATGTCCATTAATTTTTTGTTTCAGCTTGTCAAGATAAAGAAAACAACTTGGTGGCGTATCAGACATGTCGTTAAATATATTAAGTATTTTATCAATTAAATTGTTTAACTGATTAACTAAAGAAAACCAAAAATAAATCTATGTATAATTCAATTATTTCTTGCTAACTTACGTTGTTGAACTTGAGTCTCTTCATCTTTATTAAATTCTTTCTTGCCTTCATTTTTTTCGTTCTTGTTTTTATTTTTATTTTTATTTTTGTTATTTTTATTATTATTATTTGCTGTTGTGTCCATTAAATCGTTGTTTCTATAATAAACTAATCTTTTATTTATTTGTTACTAAATATTTTCATTAAGTATTTGACTAACTTTTTTAAGTTGATTCTTGATATTCAAATGAAATTTCGTTTGAATCCAAATAAAGAATTTAATTACTCTAATTAAATGATAATCAGACAGAATATCGAGTGAATAGACAGGAAACAAATCTAAAAAAAAGAATATTGATAAACACAGGAGCGTTTTATTTTCAAGTTGTTAATACCGATGACAATCAAAACACGGAATGAATTCTTTATTTCATCCAACACTATTGTGAATATATATCTTCGCTAACCTCTCTCGTTTTGTAGTTCAAAAGATGTCGCTTCCCTAGAGAAAGTACTGAGTTCAGGGTACCCATGTACTGAGAAAGCCCTAGCAGGGTACTCAATATGGGTACTTCAAAAATTCTCAGTAATTATACTGATGTAGGTACTGCGTGCGGTTCCCATTAAAGTACGCTCACTGAACAAGTACTTGTATGGGTACTTCCATCTGTAATTTGACTGAGGAAAGGTATACAGGGTACCCTATATTTGTCGCGTTCTGTGTAGCGACTATTCATTCACCGTTTTCTTTTTCACGCACGGCTTCATATAAACAACTGGGTAAGACATAAGAAATTAATCTATTTTCTTACTAATTTTTTCTAGATTATTTCTTGACTATTTCTTAATCGAGAACATGCCGATCTTGATCGTAGATCAAGAGCAGACTACTCCGAAGTGGTCTGATGGATACCTGACCAACTCAAGTCGGGTCAGATCCCGGCAGTGTGCCTGCTAATTTTTTGGAATTGAAAAAACTAAATTGAATAAAATCGAAAAAAATGTAGTGAATTGCTTCGTGAGAAACAAAAATTAAAAAAGTTAAAGTTCAGGTTCGATCCTGAACATACTGAAATTTTTGTACCAGGGTACCTAGAAATACTATGCAGTGGTACCCAATTGAGTATCTGATCAGTACCTTCATGTACCCAGTTACTACACATTTTGTAGCAGGGTACTTGCCAAAGTACCACTTAGGTACCTGAAAGTACTTTCAAGTACTTTGGTATCCAAAAGTTCCTGTGACATACTGGTAACCGGGTACTTTTTCGGGTACTCTTAACTCAGTACATTCTCTAGGGTTGGTAGAATTTTAGGAAGTGCAAGAAATTACATCAATATTAATATATAGTAGAAATTATTCTCTTTCGAAGGGTACCTAAATTTATCGGAGATTAAGTGTTCAGTGTCGATCGATGACGCCAAAATTGAGGCATATTTATGGAATCGAAACGTTAAATGGAAAACCAAATCTATTATAGCACTGCAAAATATGCTTCGTGTCTTACAAGATGGTTCATCCGTCTACTTCATGTGTCTTCATTTTTTAGAGTAAGATAAACAAAACTAGAAGTGCTTTTTAAAAAAAAAATAACTTTCATAAATATAGCATAAATATACTGGAATTAGTCAGCTCCCGATACTTCAGTCAAGTATGATATTAATTGTTATTGAAGTACTATTGTTTTTCAATCGTAGCTTAATAAAGACTCGACAAGAAGCACAGATTTATATTCCTAGAATCTTTTAGTTTGGAAGATTTATTATTGTGTAGATTATGAGAATTATTATCGATTGGTAAATCAATATTTACTAGAATAGAATCACTTATGTGCACATTAACAATTGAATCGCTTCTCTTAGGTTTTCAGTGTTTGATCTTGTGTGATTACGAATGTGACCAGATCTGCTTCACTCTTGATGAAAGCAGCGCAGATCCCTGATCGGCATATGTGCATGAACATGAGCTTATCTATCGATACAACTAGTAAACTATTTGTTCTAGATACTAGCACTGAAAGCAATTGGAAACGTACTCTTATTTAAGTATAGAACAAATATGAACTCAATTCTGAGTTTAGTACGAAAATTTTATCAGATCAAAGTCAATTTGAAACTAAAAATCAAACTTGAGATCGGAATCATTCCATAGGTTGTCGGTGAGCGTGATCGGCCGTTTGAAGATATGAGTCACTGCAGTTGGAAAGTGCAATATTTCGATTGTTCAAAAGCTACATATGGACATTTGAACTACTTGTTCTAATAGTGATAGGTTCAATATCATAGTTAAGAATTACAACATCGAATTTACAATGACACAGCAGGGTCGCTTCGTCGAGTATTGCACTAGGGCTGTTGATAAAAAAAAATGTGATAAAAATAAGATCAATGGAACGATAAAAATAATTATCATGAGTGACAGTATTTAGTTTTGTGTAAAACATATTTGTTTTATTCATTGTCAACACAGTTGAATTGGTTTGGTTCAAGTAAGTAGCTCCATAGAAACAGATATTTCCTGAACTCTCTTGCCATAATTCTTTAAAAATCACTTTTTAGCCCATCAACTTACATTTTTTAAATATTAACGAATAGATTTTGTATGATGTGTTAACAAATGATTAGAGAAAAGAAAAATTTACTATTCATGACCTAATAGTTAACACTTGTTTCAATAAATTCTACCTTTGATAGTTAAATTTTACATTTGAAAAAAAACGAAGTCAGAAATAGTATTTCTATTTTGTTGTATAGTAAGCCTCATCACTTACGTGAGTGTTATATGTTGTTGAATATATAAATTTGCTAATGATAACACCAATAAAGAGTTGATGAAAGAAAATGGCACAAGATTTTCTCTAGTGTATAAATGTCTGTTGGAAATTATTTTTGTAAATAAAATCATCGTTTTTTTTGCCTTTTATTAATAATGATATAATAATATTAAATTCGAAATATTAATTAAACCAAATAAATATGAGATGTCCATAATTTCATTGAGATTTTCATAAAGCGATTTATTCCGAATCATATAGGATAAGACCACTTCTCATTTCATGAGCAGACGAATTATTTTTATTTCGATTTCGCTCTGATTCCTAGTCTTGATTCTAGTAATTCTTGTTCCAGTTCCAATAATAAAAACAATTGCTCCTGATTCAAACGTTGATCGAAATTAAGTTTTTGATCACTATCTCGATCAAAAAATATGTAGGCCTTGTTTTGGTAAGCCTTTGTCTAAGAAGTAATTTAAACACCGGTAGAAGATTTTTATAAATAAAAGAAAAATCTCGAATTTCATCGATTTATTCTATTTTTTTCGAATTAGCTCAAAATTACTTTCAAATCATATTTAATTTTAGTTATTTTTTCAAAAATGTATTGAAAAACAAGACTGTTGACTAATCAAACGAGAGTTTCTAATCTGATTCGTATGAAATCAAAATATTAAATTTGAAAAAGCTGCTTCTTGAGAAAATACAATCTACGTTTATGCATTTCGAGTTTCTTGTAAAGGTAATCGTGGCTTGTGGCGGGATTCTTTTTCTAATCCAACAAATAATCTAACTTTTCAATTTATACATAAAACAGCTACTGTAGTAACAAACGTACAACATCAAAGCTCGAAAAATTTTGCTACTTCAGGAATTTTCAAATGAAACAAAGTTCATCAAAAGACAGATTTTTCATCAATCTAAAAGAATAATAATAATTGATTACTGGCATGAAGAACATCTCTTCTTGATTCTTCTGATTTTCGAATCAACTGTAGCATCTCTTCTTCAAATGTTAATGTAAGTTAATCTAATTAATTTTGAATAAGATAATATTTGAATTAACTATTCCCGTAATAAGCATCGAATTATCTTAAGTGATTTAAGATTAGAAAAACAAATAATTTGCTTCATCAAAACGAATATATTTAATACAATAAGATACATAGGAAGAATTACAAATTAATGGTTGTAAGATTAATGCAAACTTCTTATAAGATAAATTTGATTGATTAACAATAATTACAAATTTATCTATTCAAAACTGTTGAATAAACAACAGAATTAATACATCTATTCAATGACAAAAATGATATTAAGATTTTATTCTATGACAAATAGAAAAATATATTATGCAATATTTCAGTTGGTAATGTCTCTTATCTAGTTATCTTTTTATCTAATAAGAAGATATAAATTAATCCTATTAAATTAATCAAAAAGTGTTTTTTTGTAGAACTTTCATTTATTTTCGAAGAGTATAGTGGATGTAAAGTTTAAATCGAAGTTTCCTCATTCCTCTCTTCATAACAGAGCTTAGCAACTAGCTTTTAAATATCATCGAGTATTTCATGAGTGCCATATGTCGACGACAAAGGAACTGAGCTAACAAGCTCTTTCAAAAAAAATCGATTTTGTTTTTATTTTGTCAAACACGATCTAAATAGACTATTGAAGTTATTGAGTTGCGAGTGCATGTATAAATTTTCCTCCAGTAATATCTGGCATTGTCCAAGTACACGAACAAATGAATGATCAAGGTTTTAGTCATCAAGTCGCTACTTTCAGAAAACAATTCAACATATACTAGAATCTTGTTGCTGTATTTCTTATCGAAGAACTGTGCTTAGTATGATAATTGCTCTTTACATTTTCTTCATACTCACTACAGTATACTGTGATTAATACATTTCATGATGGCCATTTATTAACAATAGATACGGATTCATCCATCGAAACATATGCTGATTAATTATCTCCTACACCACATCACATCTTCGTTTTATTTCATATTTTAATTTTGCAGTGATTGTGCTAACAACTTTTTTATTGACTTTTTTTAAGAAAAAAACAAAAGGTTAAAAATCCAATAATTCTTGGTGAATTAATGGTATACATTAAAGATTGACAATTACACATATTATTCTTACACAGATATATTTATCGATAGATAACCTAGAGATCACAAGGAAACGAGGAATTAGGATGAAAGTTCAATTCAAGGAATAATTTTTCATAGCATAGGATAGAGTTGTAAATGATCGAGAAGTTTCTAACTAATGTCAAAAAAAATTCTTTTATTTACTGATTTTCCTTTCGAGATTCAGTTTGTGACAAACCTTCAAGAAGATATATCATGACATACTCATTTACATTTACATTTACATTTATTAAACTTAATATATCTATTTGACTGACAAACCAAACATAAATTTAATTTTTATCAAAACATTTATGATATAAGTGTTTGACTATTCTAATTAGAGGAAATAAACTTGCTCTCAAAAGAAAAAAGAATATCTATTAAATATTTTCCAAACGATAGAATTTAGCTAGTTCAATCATTGAGAGAAAGGATGGAGATGCATAAGAGTAGAAATCCATATACCTCGAATTTTCAAACCAAAATATATTCATGCATAGAGAATGACTTGGAGAATAGTTTAATTTTCCGTCCACCAGAACTGGAAAAGGTTTTATTACATTGTGACACAGATTAATAAACTATTTTTTTACCTAATTCATGCAATGCGATTTGAACAATAAGCTAATCAAAGGATTTGTTGCTCTGGTTGTAAATAGTCGCATCCAAAACAGCAAGTTGTGCTAATTGATATACATATAAGTTGTTAAGATTCATAGATATAAATTGAATTTATCATGAACAAATAGTATCTCTATCGGTATTATGATGTACAGAAAGCTTCAGGTTTCTTAATCGAAATTATGTAAGACAAATGTTAAACGATCAATACAATCAATATAATCTATAAGTTAGTGATACCATATTGCATTGATGAAAAACCGTAGGTAATCTCACATATATTTTTCAAAATAATTATACACAGCTTGTCAAAACGATTTTGTAATAGACTTTTGTGTATTTTTTATCGGGATATATGCATTTTTTTGCACAAACGTTGACAACAGTGTCATATTATCATGATTCATATTTCAAACACTATCTTATCATTTAAAATAGAAATAATAGAAGCACCACTCAAGTTTGATAGTAGTGAATCACCTAGCATTGTTGTCTAATTTGTAAAAAAAAAGTCCTTTTTAAAAGAGTACAAATAGCGATGAATGTATTGTCACAAGATCTGTCACCTTAACTAATAAGAAAAATTAAAAGATATCGTTCAAAAGGTGAAACTTACGAGAAGTGTGAACTTTTTGAATCGTGCTGAAGATCAAAAATGGATGAATGTGTTGCTTGAAGGCAATATTCACAGATCACTATGGTCTTAAGGATATGCGTCGACTATGGTTTCCAATCCAACAGAGGCACATGTCGGTCTTCTCGTGAATGACATGACACAAATAGGTCAATACGAGATAGAGTAAAGATACCAATAACAGGCTGTGTTAATGTATATAGTCGCAGTCAGTCGTACAACTGTCGAAAATATCTTATTCAGTAATCAAGAGTTTAAGAAGAGTACGAGTGTGAAGTTTTTATGTCACTGCAAGTATGAATGACAATTATTTTTTATTTGTATGTAATCTCAAACTCGCACACTAAAATATTATACTTACCAACCGCAATTTGCTTTTGAATTGTAGTGTTCTGCTAATTTTTCTCAAGTATTGTTGGATTTTTTCAACAACTTGATACTAAGTTTAGATATGAGCAATCATATATCGTCAGTTGATATTTCTGTTTGTTTTTCTCATTTGAATGGACAGTATTAATGGCATTACTTTTCTTTATGTTCGAATTAAATGGAAATCATCACATAGTCTCTTTTATAAGACACAAACTTTGACATACTTATCACAGAAAGAACACCCAAGTGAACTATATCGGCCCTGAGAAAATGAACTGTATAGATTTATATTGAAAGTATGATATAATCAACAATAAAACGTATAAAAAAGGAAGTATTTATTTTGCAATTCATTCTCGTCCAAAAGGTAGCGTTTTATTGGATAGTGACAAGATTTCTTCTAAATGTGTTTTATTTTACTATTCTTTTTACATTTCCATAATAGAATGTGCAAGCACTATCCTGATAACTGAATCAGCTTTCTCTCTTTTTTTTGTCGAAACAAAGTCGAAAACTATCAACATGATTCATGAAAAAAAAAGAAAACATTCGCCGTAACTATCCGGTTTCTTTGCAAAAGAACACTATTAATGTAAGTCTTTTCAAAAAAGTGAAAAGCAATGCTTCAGATACCTAAACAAAGTCAAGTATGTTTTCTTCTGTTAATGCTTTTGAACAACTTCTACCAAGAATAGAGATGAATAAACGAAAAAAAGGCAAAAAAAGTTTGCCGTCTTCATTCCTAGTATTGGAAGCTATGAAACTATTGCAGAAATAAATTTGAGTAACGCAGACTATAAACTTATTCTGTTGCTTCTGTTTTCGATGAAGTGCACGAACAATTCGAGCATAACTTAATGATGCAAGAAGAAAATTAAACTTAAGTAAATTTAGATCTTTTTCACAAAAAAATGAAGACGAATATTGTAGATAACTAAAGAAAGAATAAATAAATGGTGTGGGTATGTGAATGAAAATAAGAGCTACACCCGCACCCCACCCGAATAAAACTTAAATATTTTTGAAAAATGAAAAGTAAAAATTTATTATTCATTTATAATTTATCGTTATCTTCCGCAAACTAAATCGTATTGATCAAAAAATGAAATTTTTAATATAATTATCTAGAATATAAAATAACTTTAATCTATTTAAGCGTTTTATAATAGCGACTTCATTTGTATTCACTTTTCGATGCATGATAAAGAGTCATCTATAATATATAAAGTTTTCAGAAAGTAACTGTCAACAGTCTAAAAGAATTGAGTATTTCCACTATACTTAATCTTCGTAGGCTGCTATTTTTTTCTGAAGACAGAAGACGATTCTACGCTTTTTATCATAAAGACGAAGTACAGAAACAAGGCTCAGAACTATGATTTAAGTTTTGCCTGTTAAATAATTCTCTGGGTAACCTACATAGCACATGAAAACAATACACGGAATAAAATATTCTCTTCATTTATAAACATAATTATTTTTAATTTATTTAAAAAATTAAACTTATTTATCAGTAAGATTGAAATTTTAAAATTGCAATTGACATTATTTTATTAATAAATACCAACCCAAGATAATATCAAAGGGTATTTTTTTTTCTTTCTTTGAATGCATATTAAAATATTTATACATTTTTAAAGAAAAGTAGTTCTCTCATAGACTTTTCAAATAACTTTCTATTTCATTATCTATATTGAAGACATATTTATTACATTTATTCGAAAAAAAAGAAAACAATTACGCATTTATTTTATAATAATGTTAACAAAACATGAATAAAAATTAAGAATATCTTTATGAAAAAATAGTAGAATAGTGATATGTCAATTTTCTTTTATTTCAATGAATAGACTCACCCAATTAATGTGGTGTAATAATATCGTAATTTTGATTGTTAAATATATTGATAAATTACTTTCTTTTTTATTATATCATCTATTAATCACACAAAGTTTATTAAAAAGACATTAGTCTTCTCACATACAGAAAATGATTTATTCGTTCTTGAAAATGTCTTTTACATACAAGAAAAGATCCAAAGCTAACTTCTTTTGTTTATCTTACAAATCGCTCGATGTTTCTGTCAAAATCTTGTACAGTTGCTGAAAAGATAGTAAAATCATCATAATCTCAAAAAGGATGTCAAACGGCTTCTATCCTTTTAGAGTTTTCTAGTCTCAATTATCAGATTAATCCCAAAGAATAGACATTTTATATTTTAATTTAACTAATTTAGTTTCTTTTCTTTAAATATTAATTGTGATCTCAATTTCAAAAAACGATTTGAAAATATTTCAACAAGGTGAATCATAACATATTCAACGTTTTTCAAATACTGATGGAAACGCTTGTAGAATGTTATTACTTGTTGCTTTTGAAAGTTTGAAACTCCTTTATGGTTCTGCAATTTGTAGAGATTTGGACTATACCTTCTTTCGATTTTTTTTGAAGATCCTATATAATCGAACTATTTCATTTCTACAATAGCAAGTGAAGTTATAAAAAATAACTCATTGCTCTCTACATCATGTTGAAATTGCTTTCAAAATATCTAGTATTTTTCTCATAACAGAGTTCAAAAGCATTCATTGGATTTTCTCAATTCATGCACGAACTTTGTTGATTTTGTCGATGATAAATGGAATCAAAAAGTATGAACTCGAGAGGTTCTAATGGAACCTGATAGTCATTGTATTAGTCCAAGTTTATTGCAGCCATAACCATCTTCAATGGTATAAAAGATTGAGAAAATTTTGTAATCTGAATGCGAAGATATTTCTGTTAGGGAAAAACCTGACACATTCTCAAAATTTTTTACGCGACGACACTAACGTTTTTCATACAGGAAATATTTTGAGTACCGCATAAATTGATGAACGTATCTTAAAATTTGACTTCTATGTTATAGTTATTAAAAAAGTACAATATTTTTGTGAATGTTTAAATGCAAGAAAATAATTAACACTACGCCTATTGGATTTCGACTGCCTAGAAGCGCTGTTGCATTGAACCACAATTTCTTCGATTTTTAAAAATACGTTCCTCCTGCTTTGACTTCTTCCTCCGGCCAATGATTAGAATTTAAAAAAGGCAGAGTTTTGAAAGAAAGAAATTGTAATTTATAAAAATATAAGATAGAGAAAAAAAATTAATGAGTGACGTGCACTTGGTTCTTTTACTTCAATATTTGTACTTCGAAAAACTATTTAAATAGATCCAGTATTTGAAAGTCAAGTGTTAAAGAGCATACAACAGTAGCATGGTTTCATTTATTATTAAAGCTTAGATTCATGATCATATAAATGTAAATAATCGAGCAATAGCTCTTCAGCGAAATTTAACATTTTATTTTATTCTTCAAATAGTAAAAAAAATCCTCTAGTAAATAAGCAAGATTTGACAGTTTTTATTTAGAATACATGAGATCTTTAACATTTGAGTCAGTTTTTCTTGTAAATTTTCTTTACTATTTGGAAGATAAAACACGACAAAAAAAAATTGCTAGAAAACAATCAATCGACTATTTACATTCACATTTACATAGAGTGTGGGTGGGTGTGAGCCTAGTTTTTCTCTATAATCAAACCCAATGCGGAAGAATAAGAGGGTATCTGGATACTTTTAGGAGTACTTGTACATCAATCAAAATTGATATTCCAAGTAAAGAATTCGGTTTATAGAAAGAAAAGGAAGGAGATTAAATAATAACACTTGTACTTGACGATTAAACTAGATAGATTTTCAGTATCAATCTGATCTTTTTAAAATTAAACAGTTATGGTGATATCAACGAAAAACTGGAAATGACCTTACTGTAACCGTTTGCTAAAGTCCTTCATGTTTCAATACTTATATAAGGCCATCAAATTGCATTGCAGGATTTGAAAAAATACTTTGTAAACTCAATTTAATGTGGAGGACCAATTGTGTAAAACAAGATATATGTCAATGGCAGCCATCAACTGATTCTAAGGTTGGATGATCGATCTAGTTGCGAAACTTCTCTTACATGTCAAAATCAACTTCAATGACTCGTTTTATTTGTTAGAAATTGCCATATTGTGCATGATTAGTGACGAATCGTCTTTGTAACACATTCGAACGAAAAATTTACTCAATTGTTTGGTTGTAAATAACCTAGTGATAAAGCTGCATATGATGAATCGAGTGTTTCAATAATATTTAAATGTTTTAAATTTTCAAATGCATGTGAAATATGTCTACACACATGTTTAGTATAGGTTTTTTTCGATGATTCTATCATATTTTTGTTATAATTATTTGCAAGAATAAGATCTGTCATAGTAGGAGGCGGAAAGAACGCGTTCCATTGAAACTGATTTAAGAAATGAAAAATTTCCCATCTTAATGAATGCTTGGAAATATATCAATGCAAAATCGATGAAGTTTGCAGCGATCAGTGGAGGAAGTACTATCAATCCGTACACCAAGTGAACAAATTTAGGATTAAAATAGATTAAAATTACCAAATCCTGTGGTGATAATCGAAATTAAGAACCCGATTATTTTGTACCATAATCGAAATCATTATCGATTATAATCCGATTGATAATCAACTCTAATCAATTAGAAAGCAGTATTAATCGATTGATGTTGATTGAAAAAGTGATTTTAATCGATTATAATTTCGATTTTGGTGCAAAAATCGTGTTAAAACTATGGACTATAATCGATTAAAATTTCGATTATTTAACTAAATAATCCGATTCGAGATTTTGATTATAATCAAT
>CAJNOP010000360.1:0-10410 GCA_905250075.1 Rotaria sp. Silwood1
CATCCGCGCCCACACCCACACCCACACTCACACCCACACCCACCCACACACACACACCCACACCCACCCCACATGCACCCACACCCTATGTTAGTTATGTTCAATAGCGAAAATTGAACTTGATAACAATTACTTTTGGTTTCAATTTTTATCAATCACGTACTAATAGAATAAATAAGAGAATGAAAGTCTGAATTTTTTCGGTTCATGTATTTGTTTATAGTGAAAAGCATATGAAAGGATCATCAAGTTGGTATTACATCGACCAATACAAATGATATTTTTTTGAATTTACGACAAAAGAAGCATAAGGCGCATTGTCTAAGGTAGGTCATCGAATGAGAGACAAACAAAGATGTTTAAAGAGCCAGAATTGAAGAAATACGTTTTTTTCATTTGCTTGTCTACTCAGAACTTACAACAAAAAACAAGAATAGCAAGTAGAATAATAAATGAAAATAAAAGAAACGACGAATCGAACCGGAAAAATATCCAACGCATGTAAAAAAAATGAACAAAAATACATGGGATGTCCAGTTAGAATTCTAATAGCTCAGACTCATTTACTTCTACATTCTAGGTATAAGATGATTTAGTCAGGTAAGAAGTGAAATAATTCTCTTTTAATTGAATCACATCATAAAAGTTTTTGACTAAATATCAAGCAGTGCCAGCCCAAAGGTGGATAATCATGGTCATTTTAGCTGAATGCAAGTATTTTTCTTGATAGTGTGCACTACTTGATAAAAGACGATAATTTGAGTGAGAAATTTTTATTACAAACAATGTCTATAAGTATCTTGAAAACTACGAAAGCCAGAATCTTTTGTGAGTAATGGTAACATTCTTCTTAAAATCATGCTCATTGATTTTATTTTGTAGTCTTTTTTTCTGAAAGAAGATGTCCAAAAGAAGCTTCTCGTTCCTTTTCAACCTTTTTATGTTAACATTATTATATTCGATTAGCTCATGGGAAGAAAATATCCTTTTCTTATTTTCATATATTCAAGCATCCCTGTATTTGTCATAATCATATGGACACGCTTTTCATATTCAGAACCTGAGTTGAATTAAAGTCAACAATAACGAATTCTATAGACATTAGTTTTTTCCTACTGATTTGTATCCAGAAATGTTGCTCTGTCTACATAATGTCTTTTGGTGTTCTAGATCAGACGAATAACATCCAGCAATTGAATGTACCAGCTCGTGGCATCCAATATCATCAGAATGCCAGAAGTATGATGTGTTGAATACCAATCTCGTTGGTATTAAAATTCCATACAGTGTTTCTAAATCATAAATTGTGATATGGCCAAGGAAGCTTAACTCTTGAACCTCAGAGTCAATCGAAATTCTAGCTACAACGCTAATGATAAGCACATTTGTTTTGGATAATAGGAATATCACTTATCTTGCGAAAAGATCCCTAGTCAAAATTTGACTCTGTTTGAGGTAGTCGATATTTTCGGTAGCTTTGAGACAAACTTATTTATCGACCAGCAATGCAAAGCTGCATGACACTAAATAAGACATAAGCATAAACCCATTAAAAACAATATAGAAACGATTTCAAGAAGAAAAACACACTTTTAAGTTAAGAAACGTTATCTTGAAATTCACAATGTAATCAAATAGATGCGATACAAATTATCGAACCATACATATTTACAGTATGTTTATTACACATATAGTCTACAAAAATTGTAATCGTTCTTACTTTCTGAGGGTAGAAAAACAGTATAGAAAAACAGTAGCTAAACCGAAAACCTGTAGAAAAATATTACTTTCTTGAATTTATGATTGTGTTTAAAAAAAAGAAAATCGAATGATGAATACTATCCATTTTGTGAAAGTTGGCAAATAAGATCAAAAATTTTTCACTACAAGTCTAACGACATTAATAAAATTCTCGTACATACCTGAAAATAAGACTTTCGATAATCTCTCATCAGTCTACTTCTCGACATTTAAAATCACATATTTAGGAGGCATTCAAGTATTATTACTGGAGTCTTCAGAAAAAATATACAGATTTCGGAGAAGTTAGGACAGAATTCTTACAATCTGCATTTTTTTTCTTTAGAAAATTTTAGTTCGATGTTTAGATGTATACCTATTTGCTAATACACGAATTCCATATGTGTAAGCAGTGTACCAACTCTGTCTTAAATGGCTGCTAACTATGTCTTTGTATGAAAACGCTTGTTAGCACAGCCCCTTTTGGGTTGAAACAAAGAACGCACACATTTCTCATAGGCTATCATACCTAATCACCAGGAGCTTTCTGAACTGGCAAAACTTGGGAGAGCACCGATAGTTTTTCGAAAAATTTTAAATTTCTGAAAAAATATTTTCCACTATCGAGCAAAAAATTTGAATTTGCCAAGGTTGAGAGTGTCATCCATGAAGGCAGAAGGGTCGCTAATACTTCTGTTTAACAGTTATACTCACTATTTTCTTTCAAAATCTATATGAGTTTCAAAAAATTCTACAAGCCCAAACGACATTATGTTTTGCTGAGGGATGAATTTCTACTCTCCATTCTGGAACTGGAGTACATTGCAATTTAGTTCGCTCAAACTTTCGCCTTTACATTCATTATTTAATTCTCAGATCTAATTTCATCTCTTACCAATGAAAAGAAAAGCTAGGATGTATCATTCTCGCATGCAGTTTTCTTCTTAAAAAGAATCTTGTATTGGCCAATCTTTCTTATGGGGAATTTTCTTTCTATGAAGTTTTACAATAGAATGTAGTGATTACCATAGAATGACATTGTTCAGTTTTGAAAATTCTATGAATAGTTTTGTTTTGATGCTAGTTGACCATTGTTAGTATGCCGTGATTTAGAAAAAAAAAGTTGAAGAGTTATCAAATCTCATTTTATATTGTACTTTAATAGTTAATCAACAACTCCTTGAATTAGCTGATCGATATGAAATACAAATCAAAAGAATTAAATGCCTTTGCAAACTTGAAAAGTTCAAGATTGTCATACTTTGCGATGATTCCGGTTCCATGCAGGAGCCTGTTGATGGAGGTAAGACTACTCGTTGGGATGAGCTTCGTGATATTGTAAAGATGGTTATCAAAATTGGTTGTATATTCGAGCCAAACGGTGTCGATGTTTACTTTCTCAATCGACCAAATAAATACACAATCAAACATCCGAATGAAGCAGAGCAGCTATTTGACGTCCCGCCAAGCGGATTTACACCACTGGTGCGTTCTCTAAGACAGATCTTTCAGCTGCCAGAAGCTCAAAAGAATAGCAGTAAAAAACTGTTAATATTCATCGCCACCGATGGATACCCAACAGATGACGAGGGTACATCGAATTTTGAAGAATTCGAAAATGTTATGCGCAACGAGCGACAATCGGAAACTACTCATGTATCGTTTCTAATCTGCACTGACGAACCAGAATCTGTTGATTATTTGGCACATTTTGATCGAACGATGAAGAATGTTGATGTGACAGATGATTTTAAAACAGAAAAAGCCACTATATGTCGACATCAAGGAGCGAACTTTAAATTTTCGAAAGGTGACTACATTGTAAAAGCTTTGGTTGGTGCAATCGATCAAGAAATCGATGAACTCAACGAACCTAAACCAGAAAACCAAAATCGTAGTTAGAAATCTATCTTGAGCACAAGATTTTTATCTACAGATGTTTTTTTCATGAATGATTGTTTTTTCTTGAGTGTTTCAAAGAAATCAACGATATTGATATTTCGAATCGTCTACAACTGGATTTGAGATGTATCAGGTGATGCTATTTGAAGAGTGTGTGTGGGTGAGTATGACTGTAGTTATGGCTACGGATGTGGGTGTGGGTGTGAGTGTGGGTGTGGGTGTGGGTGTGGGGTATGGGTGCTGATGTGGGTGCGGGTGTCACTGAATTGAGTACCCACATCCACACCCACACCCACACCCACACACATCCACACCCACATCCACACCCACATCCACACCCCCACCCCACACACTCACACGCCACCCACTTCATTACATTTATTCGGTGTCTTCTAAACTTTCAAAAGTAGTGAAGCATTGGTTTCCGCTTTTCATTGTATTGTATTCTAATGTTATTTTTACCTGTGAATCGTGAACATCATATATTGTTACTTTATTAACAACAATCTGACGTTTTTGAAAAGATTGAATTATTGACATGTTTTTAAAAGCAGCTCTCTTTCTCTACACTAAGACGTATGATGTTTGATTGTTTGAAAGAGACATTCTCACCTCATGGCCTTCAAGTTTATCCGACTTGGCAATATTCCACTTCCTTTTGTGGCGACATTGTAAAACAAATATTTTCAAATTAATATACGACCTGAATACTATAAAAAACAGAACGGCGAGAGAAAGTGCAGTAATAAAGAAAGAGATGTGACGCGTCAGTAAGTGATGATAGCTTGACACAACGTGTTTAAAGACTTTCTTGAGAAATAGAAACTTGGCATATTAGCTATGATAAAAAAACGAGTCGTTCCAGTTTGTTTAACCGTGAACATCTAATAAATTCTTTTCTATAGATGTCTATTGTGACCTACTGAAAAAGAGGTACAAAAAATACATGATCCATTGTACCATACGGCTAGCTGCACTTGCATATAGACATGTGAATTCGACTTGGTGTCAAAAGGACAATCGCATTTAAAGAATAGTTTATAAGGAAGTCTAGGCACACTTTACTCACCTTCTCGAATATTTATCAACTGACATCGATCAGGAGATGTTGTACGTAAAGTTATATTTTCGAGCAGAAGACGAGCATGTGCAGTAATTGTTGGGTGTTTGAGAAACATAATGATTGGAAGATTGTGCTTGAAATTAACTGAGTATAAGTGAAATAAGCTTATAAACGATCCAGGATCGTCTTTGAGAGAAAAGAATGACGTTGAGATTGATAGTGTTGAGTCAACATGAGAGAGTACTTGATACCATATTTTGTGTACACGTTGCTCCATTTCGGTTCGTGGTAGTTTTTCTTCACTTAGAAACGTAGGGCGACAAGTAAAATCAGGCGGTGGAAGATTTCTTTGATCTATTTCTCCGTTTTGATCGACAGGCAAGGCATCAAGAATCATAAAACTAGATGGCACCATATAGAATGGTAGATGGGCTAAGCAATATTGTCTCAAATGTTGAATAGTGTGCGTTGTTTGAACGTAGGCCAGGAAGTAATCAGTATCATTGTGTTTTGCTTTAATAACCAAATAGTCGATAACTATCTTCATCAAAACTTCTCTAATGTCTTTAAGTGCCATAGGTTGACTGCTCAATTTCACCTGATGATTCCAATATCCTTTGAATTCAAGCTGTCGGTTTCTGGTATTCATCCAACCTAAGTCACCTGTTTTATAACAAATTTCACCGTTGAACTCACATAGTACTCTATGTGTAAGATGATTACATCCATAATAGCCAGAAAATACTCCACAGCCTATTAATATACAAAATAATGACATAGCTCTTATTTTATTCCGATGTAAAAAAGATGGTAACTGATTTAGTTCTATGAAATATTACATCCAATGATGATTTCACCTGTTTGGACACCAGATATAACTGGTTGAAGATATTCGTCCAAAAGATAGATGTGAATATTTGGTAAAGGTCATCCAATTGGTAAAAACTCAGCATCATCATTATTGCTTTCACCAATATATTGCATTACTGTTCCTGTACATTCTGTACATCCATAATAGTTATAAAATCGACAGCGCTCATTTACAAAATTCAACATATTGCGCATAGTATTAGTCATCAAGGGTTCTCCTATCGAAAGAAGATGATAGACTGAAGAAGAAATAGACCTTAGTATTGTATCTTACCTCCAGATAAAACACAGCGAAGTGTCTTTAAATTCTCCTTGCTACTTGCAGTGCTCAAATAATCGTCGAATATGCTTAGCAATGAAGGCACAATATTAAAAAAAGTGATTTGTTGACGCTCAATTGTTTCCGAAAAGAAATTCATATTAAGATTGCCATTTGGATGAAGTAGAATTGCTTGACCACCCATTATTAGAGTTCCAACGATTTCTAGTAAATGAATATCGAAATTAACTGATGTATGATGAAGAACAGTATCCATCGAGTGGATATGATTGGAACGAACACTTGAAATAAAATTGTGATGGCGAAGTTGAACCTAGGGTAATCACAAAGAACAAGTCAATCATATGCTTGTAGACTAATTCTTTCTATCGACTTACTGCTTTTAGTAAGCCAGAACGATCACTTGTGAAAATAATATGTGAGATATGTT
Organism: Rotaria sp. Silwood1; assembly: GCA_905250075.1. Lineage (NCBI taxonomy): Eukaryota > Metazoa > Rotifera > Eurotatoria > Philodinida > Philodinidae > Rotaria > Rotaria sp. Silwood1. The sequence goes on from CAJNOP010000360.1 coordinate 6,286, forward strand.
CAGGTGTTACATTGATAGAATCAATGTATGTTGTTATTTCTGCGTTTATATGATCGAAACAAATGACTTGACCAACATTGATCATTAAACATTGAGAAAGAAGCTGATTCTGTGTAGGTTGATGCACGAGAATGAGATGAGCATCAGTCTGTTGAATGCATGCATTCAGTTGCTTATCAGGATCATGCAAATTCAAAGGAGTATAAATACCACCACTCATCCAAATACCGATCATCCCAATTACCATTTCGAACGATCGTTCTATTAATTGACAAACAATTTGACCAGGCTGAACAGCACATTTAATTATTAAATAATTAGCTAACTGTTGAGCATAGAAAAGCAGTTCAACATAAGTCAGCGATCCATTTTCTAAAACTAAAGCCACTTTTTGAGGATGTAAATGAGCTTGATCAGCAAAATCCCCATGAATACAACCAATATGACCATAATCAAGAAAAGTATGGTTCAAATCATGTAATAATTCAACTTCATGTGGAAGTAAAAGCGAAAATTGATAGATGGAGGAAATAGAAAAGAGTTGATCGGAAATATTCTTCAAACGCATTGTCATTGTGGAAATAGTCGATTCGTTATAAACATCGAGTGAAGCACTAAGCGAAACAGAAATTGTCTCGTTTTGACGATGTTCACGCAGTGTACAAGTTATATCAAATTTAGTAGTACTGCCAGCCAGTAAGTTTCCGTCTACTATATTAAATGTCGTTTCGTTGTCGTTTTCTATATTTTGTTCACTATTATCCATTATCGTCTCCAAAAGAAAGAGTGTCCGAAAGAAGGATATTCCTAATTTTGGATTAAGTTTAACAATCTCCTGATAAGGCAAATGTGAATGTGGAAGAATATCAAACCAAAGTTGTTGAATTCGGTGACAAAGCTGAGTAAAAGACTCGTACGGATCAATCTTCAAATAAAATGGTAGAGCATTGACAAAAAAACCAATCATGTTTTGAAGTTGATATTGAGATCTGTTGGTCACAACTATACCTGTACACAAATCTAGCTGCTGGCTATTGGACATTTTGAAAAGAAAGCAGCGAGACCAACTTGAAAAAGTATCAAATTTGATTGTGAAATAAAACGATTCAAACTAATAAAAAAAATCATGATCAAGATCGAAAATTATTGTATAACCCTTGCCACTTCGTATGAAAGAGTTTTGTTGATCAACTGAATTGTCTAAGCTTGCTAAGACATTTTTCCAATATTTTCGAGCACTCGACCAGTCTTCTAATCGTTCATATTGTGCATAATCAAGATAGGTACTATTGTTTTTATTGTTGGTAGATAATGCTTGCATTGTAAGATTTTGTCAAAGATCATTAATGAATATGATAATTGAACTACCATCGATAGCAATATGATGAAAATTGAAAAGAATAATGTCGTCTTGTTTTAAATTGTTGTCATCATTGTTATTAAATGATTGACAAAGAATATGACATCGAAACGCTGGACCTTGCTCAAGATTGAACAAAGATCGATTTGTTCCTTCGTTTAATACGATTTGCTTCAAATGAGTATCATTCATTACACAGAGGATTTCTAAATCGAACAAATTATTTGATATCGGAAGTATCTTCTGCATGAGTTTGTCTTGATCATAAATTAATGCTGTACGAAATATTTCATGTTTACCAATAATATTTGTAAGAGCCTGACGAACACGATCTATTGATAACGAAGTGGCTGTTGTTAATTTGTAGATGAGTAATTCATTATAAACAGATGTTTGTCCATTGATTGATTCATTAAAGCGTATCTTTTCATCCATCCAGAGGCGTTGTTGAGCAAATGAGGCCACTTCTATTTGAAATTAAGTGTAATTATATTCAAGCTGTTTTTAATAGAGGGAACGTACCTTATATTAGATGAAGTGAAGTCTAAATGATATGTGGTTTTGTTTTGCTATTTGTCAACAGCTGAATGTGCTCAGCAATAGTTGGGTTAACAAAAAAGTCAAGTACATTGAGTTGTTTATTTGGAGCCAAATGAAACTGATCATAATTGAAGATTTGCGTCAATGAAAGCGATGAACCACCCAAAGCAAAACAATTCATGTGACGAGAAACTGCATCAAGTCTTAAGGTAGAACGCCACAAACTATGTACTTGGTCTTCTAATTTGACAATGATCGATCTTCTATTTGGAGAAAGTTAGTTGATGTATCCAACCGTAATGACGGTACTGGAAGTTGTTTTCTGTCGATTTTACCATTGGCATTGATTGGAAATTTATCAATTACAATAAAGTAAGATGTAACCATGTATCGTCGAAGATACTTCTTGCAATATTCTCGAATTTCGTCAGTATTGAGTTCCAAATCATTTGACACCACATAGGCAATAAGCATATCATCGTTTTGGGAAACTTTGATGACTAAACAGTTCGAGATCTTACTAGGAGACCAGCTCATAATTGCATTTTCAATTTCAGCTGGTTCAATTCATTGACCACGTACTTTAATTTGAAAATCAACACGCCCAGAACAAACAAGTTCATCTCTTGTGTTATATCGAGCTAAGTCGCCTGTTTTCAAATAAACTTGATTCTTAATAGTGACAAACCTATTGGTAGTACGCTCTGACTCATTTAAATAGCAGTTGAATAGAGTTGATCCTACAAAGACAAACAAAAAATAGGCATGAACAATGATTGGAATGAATACAGTTGACCTGCAATATGAATTTCACCAATGTCACTTGGGTTGTTTGTATTGCTAATCATATCACCTTGTTCATCAATGATTAAATATTGAATGCCTGGCAACGGATAACCAATAGGTATATCAGTACCATCGATATTTTGTATTTGACACCCACTTGACACATGGCATTCAGACAGACCCCACACAGAAAAAAAATCGAGGATTGAACAAAGTTAAAAATCTGAGAAAGTGTGTCCACTCTTGATACTTCACAGTATCACCTAAATATACGAGAACGAGTAAGACATAATAAATTCAACATTCAAATGGACAAATGCGTAGTTACCTCCTATGAACACGTTACGAACAAAACTGAACGTTTCCAATCGTTGACTCATCTCGAGATACTTGCAAAGAGCTCGAATTAGAGCAGGATTGATTAAGAGTGCTGTTATTTGTTGATATACAAGAGTTCGACAAAAATAGGCTATATCATAAACGGCACCTGGTCGTATAAGCACAAGAGTGCCACCAGCTGTCAGAACCAATGCTATTTCTACCAGACGTGTGATCCATGAACAGGTAGAAACCTGAAGAACTTGGTCGCCATACCAATTTTTTTCTGAATGACCATTGAGTAAGAGAAGCAATACCTGCCGAAAAACTTTTGTGAATGTGCACTACTACTTTTGTCGTCCAGTTGTACCTGAGGTAAAAACAATGTATGCAGGACCGCACTCTTGAAAATCTGGAATATCGTCTATATCTTCAACCCTTAACAGTGGGACGAGAATATCATCCAATCGAACGACATGTGGAACAGCTGTTGATGGAAACTTATGACGAGTTATTCCATGCAGTAGAACACATTGACCATCTATTTGACCGAGAACTGAAACAACACGTTCATGCTGATCTGCTGGATTTAATAGACAGTATACACCACCAGCACACATTATACCCAACATACCACAAATCATTTCAAGTCCTCGTTCCACAAACTGGTAAACAATTTGTCCTTGAGCGACGTGTAAACGGTATCGATGATGCGCTACACGTTCGACTTCTTCAGTCAGTTCACTGTAGGCCCAGACTTGATCATCAAGCACTACAGCTACCTTTTGAGGATGCATTTTTGCTGATTCGAATACTTGCCGTAATACGTACAATGGTGGCACCATGCTTTTTTTAATATACTTAAGTGACGAAGTTTATAAAGAAAATCTGAAAAGAAAAATATTAAGCAGTGCGAAAATGAACTTTTCAGCAAAGAGAGTTTCGATGAAATTATAAGAAGCCAGTCGAACAACTCATTAGAAATGATAAGTGAATTTCTAGCACGTGAGCGGAAACAATCACTTATGGGTGTGGGTGTGGGTGTGCCTCTTTCCTTCAGCTATAGCCACACCTACCCACACCCACACCCACACCCACACCCACGCCCACACCCACACCCA
>CAJNOP010000360.1:10510-44960 GCA_905250075.1 Rotaria sp. Silwood1
ACCCACCCACACCCACACCCACACCCACCCACACCCACACCCTTTTGTGATTTTTTTACAAAAAATCAAAATTAATCGAAAATTTCATGATTTATTTTTACATGGGACCCACACCGACAGCCTCAAGTTAATATTGACTTATGTAGTCGACTAAGATTACATTAAGTTAATTTGACTTTCGAAAATTTTGACATGTGCAAATGAATATACATATTAATTATTATATCGAAAAGTAATTCCTATGTTATACATCTTATTCGAATTACTATCTAGTAGATATAATATTAAGTGATCCACCTGACGAAGTTCCGCCAAGACAGAAACAACGTTGTCGTGGAACGGCGATTTATTCTAAATCGCACCCACACCCACACCCACACCCTATATGATTAGTACTGAGGATTTCATTTTATTGAAATTCTTTTGTGCTATTTTTGCCATCTGAATGAGATCTTTGAGCAAGACCGAAACACGTGTCATGACTGCTTTTCACACCCACACCCACACCCACACTCACTTACACCCACACCCACTTACACCCGCACTCACACCCACACCCACCCACACACACCCGCACCCACACACACCCGCACCCACACACACCCGCACCTACACCCACACCCTCAAGTAATCGACTTGTTTCATTTGTTGAATCGATCATTTGTCGACATGTTGTTTGAGCACTTGTCCAATCCATGACTTGATGTTCGTAATAAATACAAAAAACAACTAACAAATGAACAAGAAAACGAAAAAGAAATCCGATAATTTTTTAAAATGAATCTTCTTACTAAGATTAATCCATCCTGTAGGACATAGAATACAATGTTTTTCATATCCAGCTCAGAATTGATCCAATGGACACAAACAATGACCAAAATGGCATTGTAAATTTTGTTTTGAACATAAATTATCATCAGTACACGGCTCATTGAAACACCAAGCAACTATATATATATGGTGAGAAATAAACTTATCTATTACATTACACTGTATAGCAGTTACTCTTCATTAAATTGATATTTCGCACCATGTTTTTCACTATCTTTGATTTGTTCATGGAATGTCGCTTAACATTATTACCGAATATTGTTCATATTTTGCTGCACGGACATATTTAGATGTGTACCAATCCCAGTGTAGAACTGGAGACGGGTATCCAGTAGCATTTGACGCCATTACCACTGGATAGTCAGTGTCACTGACACCTAGTGAATTGGCACTAGTACATGCTGAGGCATTTTGATTATACACGATATTTTTTCCAAGGGTCATATCACTAGGGACTATTTTGCAAGGGTATTTCGTCTGAATGACTTCTTTTCAAGGACGAAAACTTGCCTGGCATTTCGTTAAGGACATTTTTGAAAAAATATGCTCACATGTATGTTTAGTTGTGCCATGCTTCAAAGTTAATTTATCAATAAAAGGGGCACAATTTACATATGATACCATAAAATTATGTTTTTCAAAATGAGAATTTATCATTTGCTAAAATGTCTCTCATAAAGTGTATATATTTTATAATTAGCAGAAACGTGAGTTATAATGTGACATCTAAATTAGAATTTCATGCATACAGTATATTTTAAAAATACACATAATAATAACTCAGTTTTGACGTTTTTTATACAAAGATCAGTTAAGTTCAAATGAACTTTAAATATAGAAATATCGGAAAACAAGAAAGATGTCTAGCTTTTCGATTAAAATATTTTTGAGAACAAAAAAGACAAATAACTAAGAAACTACAGTGGATATGTTATATGTTTGTCATATTATATATCACTTATTGTGCATTAACCCTCATCTGTCAATCTGGGATCCGTGCGAACACCAGATGAAAATAAGTGCTTCGAAGATATGTCTTGCTTCTCTCTCAGACAAATGATGAATAGAAGAAAATCAGTTCATATTGATAGTACATACCATTCTGCTTCGTTATAATATAAATTCAAATGAATAGAATGCAATCGTCAAATTCAGAGAACCATCGAGGGATAATGGTAAAATTTGAGCATTTTATAGGTTGACGGATGCAGAGTAATCAAATATATCAATGCACATTCCAGAATTCAATTAATATAATAATTTATTATTGGTATTCATTCATGCATGATATAGATAACAACAGTATATATAGGTGAATAAACACTTCATTTATTTACTATTCTATTTCATACTGTGATTGACGATCAGTTTTGTTTTATAGATAGTGAAGGTAGCTCCTTAGTTTGTCTGTATTATCATGTCAGAGCTCGAAGTTAAAAACGAACTGGATGATAATACTGGTGATAATTTGGATTTGACAAAGATTTCAACATCGGGTCTATTACATCCATCAAGAAATGTTTCACCAACTTTATCATTCTCCAACTTTCATGTTTTATCACCACCAGATTTGTATGGATCATTACCGAAAGATTCACATGAATTATCACTACAAAATTTGTCTGTCCCAACATCAAGAGATTCGCCCACCGTGTCACGTCGAAGTTCCTCTACTTCTCATGTAGTCTCATCGAATCACATTGTTAATAATCCTGAAAAGTAGAATAGAATTTATACTGAAAAATTCGATTTCATTTTTTTTACAGTTCTGATTCAATTAACAGTGAAATGATGAATAACAATTCAAGAGTTGCACTGGATGATGATATGTTTGAGGGAGAAGTTCACAATACATTTGACAGCGGTGATGTACAGCAACAAATAAGGGCAAGTATTAGTTTTGCTCCAGGGGACATGGAATCAATTCCGTCAATAAACATTCCTCGAAGAAGATCCATCTTTTTTTCAAAAATGCCGTTAAGTTACTTGAATGATATTGAACAAAAACGAATTTCATGTGCCTTTCTTTTCATAACAGATTTTTTGGAAATTTAAAAAAACTGAATAAACCTGAAATTCGTCGTATGAAACCATTTGATATGTATAAATTTGCTGATAAACTAGATATTGCGTTGATGATTATCGGCTCAATTGCTGGTTAGTAAATATTTTTGTCCAACAAAAATTTATTCGTTCTTTTTGTAGCATTAGGTGTTGGAGGTACAGAATTTTATTTAACAAAACCAAGTCAATATTTTTTCTTTAGCTTGTCATCCACTAATGTTTGTTATATATCAAAAAGTACTTGATAATTTTCTCGATCATAGTAGGCTACATAGTAACACCACTGTTAATAATTCTAATGAGTGGTAACTATATACTTGTTAATCGATTTATATTCATTTCACTTTACATAGTTTGACATTTATAAGTAATACGATTATTACTTCACCTATAGATATTATACCCCGTATTATAAAGTATTATATTATTCTCGGTTTTGCAAGTATATTATTGCATTGGATTGCTTGTGCAAGTTGGATTGCTGCTGCTGAAAGACAAGTTCGACGTATTCGATATACTCTTTTTCGAAATATTCTTCGACAAGAAATTGGGTGGTTTGATGTGCATAAAACAGGAGAATTAAGTAGTCGACTTATTGGGGATCTAGGTAAATGAATTTAGAAATATGAATTTAAACTTTATTGTATCCTTTTTGTTCTAGATAGAATCAAAGATGGAATGAGGTGATTTAATTCATCAAATGTATTAAGTCGTTTTGATAAATTATTTATTTTAGCGAGAAAGTGCCTGATTTTATTTCACTTATTGGTCGAATGATTGGTTCACTTATTTATAGTCTTCTGATAGGATGGAAATTAACATTAGTTTACTTATCTATATCTCCATTAATAATTCTTGTTATGAACCTAACAATTAAAGTAAAAGACTATTTAATAGATCGATATCAAAAGCACACTTCTATTTAGATGATTGCTACATTTACAATAAAAGAAATAGAAGCATTTGCATCTGCATCATCCATAGCTCAAGAAGTTTTACAAAATATTCGAGCAGTCACAGCATTTCATGGCCAAGAAAAAGAAGAAGAAAGGTATATGATCATCTACTCTTTCCTTTTACATTTCTCATTGTTTACTTGGAGGTATCAAAAAGTGGTGACGGAGGTACTTTATTTCTTTATAGAAAGCTTTAAAAATTTTCTTCTGTATGAGATGACAGAGAAAGTGGCACTCTTTTTCCTATGCTATTCGATCATTATTTCATTAATATCATGATAAAAAATTTCGATAAGATCTGTTTTATTCGCATGTATGATGCTAGCATGCCTAGGGATGTCATTTTCTATTTAAAGTTAAATAAATATAAATTATAGGTAATTTAAATCTAAAATAAATTTAACTTAGTTTTTGCTTTTCATAATTTATTAAATTGAAGATTAAATTAAATTATTCTATTTCTTTATAATGTACCTTGAGATAGTGCCGATGCCCTTTCAAGCCCTACCTGGGGATCAGAGATGGAATCGGTATCGGCGATCGGCCGGTCCAAACCGGTCCGGTTCGGTTCGGTACCGGTCCATCTAACTTTTTTCTGTTTTTATCTGATAAACTTGTTCAAAACTTATGATCCTTGGTACTATCTTGTACAGAATACATAAGAAAATTTCGGTGGTAGTTGACTACCTCAATTATCACTATCCAGAGATAAAATTGGTGGTGATAAAGAGTTTCAGACCGGCCGGTCCGGTCTGACTTATTTGGACCGGTATCGGCACCAGTCATAAAAATCCAGACCGATTCCATCTCTTCTGGGGATACCGTTGATAAGTCTCCATGGTAGGGGTGTGAATTTATTGTTATTGTTATTAATAACAATAACAAAAAAAGTTATTTGTTATTAATAACAAAAAAATAACAAATAACTTTTTTTCCGAAAAACCTTAGTTATGCTTTGTTACTATGTAAAAGTATACCAGTTTTGTTTACTCATTATTGTCGGATTGCTCCATGATGTTACTGACCGCAATCTCCATTAGATAGCCTATGAAACTGAGAAAAATCCTAAAAAGATTTTTTTCAAGTATCTTGCTTATCTATAGGCAAAATTTACTGATCGCTTTACGAGGAACAATTCCTCAATGTCCAATTGTCTTTGACTTGATGCGTTGGTCAAATATAAGCCTTTCGAAGGTGAGAAAATGTCTAGAAAGTTTGTACAGATCATAACTCGAAAAATGGCACCTAGAATCTCATTTCGCAAAGACTTTTATTTGACCAAAATATCAAGTCAAAGGCAATCGAACATTGAGGAATCATTCCTCGTAAATCGATTAGTAAATTTTACCTGTAGGTGAGCAAGATTCTTGAAAAGATCTTTTTAGGATTTTTCTCAGTTTCATAGGCTATCTAATGGAGATTGCGGTCAGTAACATCATCGAGCAATTGTACAATAATGAGCAAATAGAACTTGTATACTTTTACATAGTAACAAAGCATAACTAAGATCTTTCGAAAAAAAAAGTTATTTGTTATTTTTTTGTTATTAATAAGAAATAACTTTTTTTGTTATTGTTATTAATAACAATAACTTTTTTTGTTATTTGTTATTGATAACAATAACTTCTCACCTCTACTCCATGGCGTATTTGAAGGGATCCTTCAAATAGGTCATAAGGACCTATGGAGGGTACCCGCAATAAGCCACAAGAACATATGGAGGATACCTCCAGATAGGGAATAAAGACTCATGAAGGCAGGACTAACATCTATACCTATTTCAACTTTTTGTACTTCATTTGGGCTTTTCCTTTTATACACTAAATGAATCATGTTTGAGCAGAGTTAATGAAACTTTTTCTGTTGCCTAGTGTTAATTTTGTCCGGGTATGAAGTCTAAATCATATCGGCTCGCTATTGACTACTGATTTTTGGCAACCGTTGCGTCTGCTCACACTTGTTCTCTTTTGTTTTTTGCGAACTTCACAAATTCACGCCAAAGTAAAATCGAATTCTTAATGAATTTTTTCAAGGAGAGTTATGTTTTAATCTACAAAAGTCCATTCTAAAATCAGAAAATTCGTACAAATAGAGAGTGAACAGTTCAGGTTGAGTTCCTATCGAATGAGCTTTTCAAACAGTTCTTTCCATAGGAGATGGTGTGTTCGAACATCTCTTGCGTCCATATAAACTCCACTTTTGAGACGGATCTGTTCTATCCCTTCATATAACTCCATAAAAATAAAACAACACACACATAAATTATCGGGAAAGGAAATCTCTCGCCACTTGTGGAATAATAAAAAATCAAAGAGCAGTCATTGGAATCAATGTTAACCCTGTACGTCCAAGACTAATCGTGCAAAACGAACAAGAAACTCATATATATTTGCGTAACCTTTGTAAAAATTTTTCAGCAGCAATCACTAGGTTAAGACAAGCGGGAACCAGCGTACTCCTGAAGTCTAGGAGTACTACGGAATCCCTAGAAGTCCCAAGGAATATCATGGAACCCCATGAGGTACATGTTACAATAAGATCAGAGTTGCTTTTATACGGCTTGTTGTTGATCTAGACTTAACTCCGAAGTGGACAGGAATAAGTAGAGTGTGATGAGCTGAATGGCTGGATGAGAGTGAGGGTAGTGGGGATGAGATGAATGATAGTGCGTGAATGAGAGTGAGAGATGGCTGTGAAAGTGAGGATGAGGGTGGACGAATGGGTGAGGGTAGATGGGTCGGGTGAGTGAGATGAGGATGATTGGCTTTCCTTCATCCTCACACTCACCCTAACCTGCCTTCTCATCTACTCTCATTCACCCACCCACCTTCACTCACGCACACCCTGACTCACTTATACACCCTCAGCCTGAGCCGTCCATACACCCTAAACTACCTTGACCCACCTACCTATCTTGTCCACCCATTCACACCCGCTATCACCCTCACCCTCACCCTCACCAACCTTCACCCACCCACCCTGACCCACCCATCTATCCTCACCTTTACTCACTCTCATTGTCAAGATGGGGTATCTATAGATTTTTATTGGTTTTCAGGTATTTTAAAGGTTTCCGTGAGTGTTTATTGATTTTTGGAGATCTCATGGAATTTTATTGATTTCTATGGATTTTTAAGGATGTCAATAGGTTCTTATTGATTTTTAGGAGTTTTAAAGGTTCCGTGCGTTTTTCCAGGTTTTTAAGGGTCTCAAGAACATTTTATTGATTTTTTGGGGGTCTCAAGGAGTTCTCATTCATTTTTATGGAGTTTTAGGGTCTCAAGGGGATTAATTGATTTCTAATAGTTTTAAAATGCTTTGAGAGGTTTCTATCAATTTTTAGAGGTCTGAAGGGCATTTTATTGTTTCTTTGAGATAAGAAGGTATTCTTATTGATTTTTATGACTTTTTATGAGTCTCTAGTGTCTGTTGTGTTTTCAATGACGGTCGAGGTTCGCTGAGAGTTGTAGACTGTTCGGAATGTCTCCGTATGTTATTTTCGTGTTTGGGAAGTGGATGGTCTCTTTCGTTTTTGGTTCTTAGTGGAAAACCGAACCCGGGTAGTTCGGTCTTGGTGCATGCGTAATCTCTGGAATCTCAAGGGCTACGGAATCTAGGAGTATGCTGTTTTCTCCTTGAACTTAAGATGCGCGCTTATTGTAAGAGAAATATCCTCTTTCATGCAACGCATTGCCATCATATGACAACAGGTCTATGATGTTCTCCGATGTTCACTTCAATGGACATTGGGGTAAAGAGTTAAACTTCTTAGACTACTCATTCCTTGATCTTGATTAGAGCCCAGTGTGACCAAGTTTTTGAGGACACGGTCAGTTTTTTGAGATTGTCGCGACTGGAAGTCTTCTTCCGTAAACTATGTATATTGTTGACAAAGAAGGTAGATATTGAGTCTATTGTTCAAAGCTACGCGAACATATTGTAGTGAAAAGAAAAAAATAAAAATTTTGAATACTAAATAACAAAATCGATCTCATCATTTGAATATGCACGACTACTCGTGACCAACTTCCAGTCACGGTCACACCGACCACTAGTTTTGAGATCGTTTGTTGATATTATTTCTTTTACTTCTTTCAGGCATATGACTTTCGTGATAGCTCTCCTATTTTTCAGATCATTATGGCCTTCGAGTAGCTTAGACAAACTACATCGGGAAACGTACATGTTAGGATCAAGAAAAGCGGAATCAACGCGAAAAGGGTATACAGCTCCAGGAAACTTCAAAGTCCGCAAGAAAATAGAGTTTTGAGTAATAAATATGAGAATTGTGGTCCTAACGAAAGAATCGAAATCATCTCAAAAACTATCTCGATCCAAAATATCGGAAACGTGCTCAAATTGGTGCTACAGGTGCCTATTACAGTAATATTACAGGAGACGCCTCGAAGTATAATATTTAGATACTATTCACTGCGCAAAATTTTTTCTTTGAAACCTAGCAAAATTCGGTGCTATAAAAAATCTGGTTTTCTTCCTTGAGTCTTGTGCTCTTCCTCTTGTTTTCAAGCAGTCCTGTTTATTCGCCTTGCTTTGTCCTTGAAAGGCTAAAAAATCATTTTTGACTGTAATTTTGACTAAACGAACAACGGCGACCTCATCCTCTCAGACGCCATGATAGTAGAAGAAAGAAAAAAGCAGCAGCTGAATACGGATTCGAAACACAACAATCCCAATGAAACATGTCTTGCATAGCGAAAGTTAAAGATGACCTCCTATTTACAACGAAATGCATTTACTCCAGCCGTTTTTTTCGCGTCACATCGCTGAATTTTGTGAAAAATATGTGCCCTATTTGAAAAAACTTCTACTCCACGACTATCCCATTTGACAGCTTCGAAATCAATAGCTCTGTATCAAGAATATCTTTATGTACGGGTTGAAAATGTATTGGAAATATCTGAACATACGTTATAAAGAAATATAACAACTTAATTTAATTTTCAATTCAATAAATTATGGAAAGCAAGAGATAATTTAAATTTAAAACGAATCAAATTATGTAAGTTAAATTTATTTTAAATCTAAATTACCGATAATTTAATTTACGCGTAAATTAGATTAAAAGTAAATGTAAATTGACCCTTCTACTTCGCATGTTTGATCCTTTGTTTATTCATTTTTCCCTCTATTTCTGGTGTGTCTGAAAAAGACCTTCTTCCGATGATCGACTCCTTAAATATTTACGCCTGTAAGAGGAAAACTAGAAGCATGGTAACGTAATGGAATCACATTGTGAGTAGAGTTGTAAGCCAACGCCTCGATCGGCGGTGGCTGGATATGAAGTCTGCGTCAGCACCGGCGGCTGAAATTTTTTGTTATCTTTTTGAAAAATTTTCTTATTTTCGAAAAATTTTTGAGCAAAAAAAGGAAAAATGATAACAGTGAATGTTTTGATAAGAAAAAGATCAGAAGAAACCTAACAATTGATTTTCAATATTGAAAATATCCAAAAATCTAGTATTTATATTAATGACGAGACAGCGGCGGCTGCTATTTTCTATAGTTTTTGCTGTTAATGGCGGCGGTGCAGGTGGATCCTAAAGGGTATCAGCGGCGGCGACTCAGCCACTCGACTTACACTTCTTATTGTGCGGAGGGAACAGTAAGCATGTTCATGTCAGGAGTAGACATGTGCGGGACCAACTGTTTTTGGTCCCGATCCCGGTCGGGGTCCCGGTGAAATTGAATTTTTGGTCCCGGTCCGGTCCCGGTCCTGGTAAATTTTTTTTGTCCCAGTTTGGGTCCCGGTGAAAATTTTCATTTGGTCCCGGTTCCGGTGGAAATTTTCCTTTTGCTGCTGATTCCGGCGAAATTCTGCTTTTTAGTCCTGAGCTCAGTTAACACATTCGCTACGATGTGGTCTAACAGTGAGCCACGCTACATTTTAACGAGAAACTGTGTAGAAAAGTACTTTATTTTTCTTTGTTCTTAGACAGGAGGCTGAACATAATGCTTTATCTGTTCTGCCTTCAGAACTCTTTTTGAGTCCATTATTCCATAGCATGATGGGTCTTGTTAAAAAAATCAAGACAAAAAAAATTGTTACTCACAACAGAACGTTTTTACTTTCTTTGCTACCGCATAGCTCGCTTCTCTTGACTGTTGTGCCCTTCCTTTCGCAAAGCAGCCAGTACAGCGTCTGCGGACATTGCCCTTAAATCCTTCCTTTTCTTCGAGCTTGCGATTAGTGAATTCGCGCTTGAATTGGGTTGCTGATTCAACTTCTCGAATGGCATGTCATGCTGAAATGACCTCACAGGAGTTTCGCCAAACTACAGGATGGTTACTTCGCTACATGTGATATTACAAATGGAAAAGAGAAAATGACAGATCAGTATAAGATGAAAAGACCAAGCAGTGCATTTATCGCAAGATGAATGCAGACGAAAATGAATCTCTAGAGCTACTCTTTAATAAAACAGAATCACGTCGAATGTGTTAAATTTGGTTTTTGTTCTACACCCAGTCTAAGTAACCTTACTTTTTCTGTTATTTGTCCATAATCAGAGAAGTTGTTACAGAATCTGCCCGTTTTATATCTGGAGCAGTTCTCACTTCTATTTCCACCGATGTTTCTTATCAACGGCAAACATGGCCTGGACTAAATTGTTTTTCGATCCTGGTCCCGGTCCCATTAAAATTCTATTTTTTGGTCCCGGTCCCGGTAAAATTCTATTTTTGGTCCCGGTCCCGCACATGTCTAGTCAAGAGAGATGCCTCCTGCCATAACACTACTATTATCTAATAATCCATTTTAATCATACATATTGAAGATAAAAGTAATTTTTGTTTTAGACTTAAATAGAAGACACATATTTTGCTTAGTTTTTTGATTGCTGAGTTTAACGAACATACAGTTGTCATAGAGCTAAAGACAGACGACTAACGTAATATTGTAATACCCATATAAATTATTTTAAATTGAGATGGTGTCGTTACATAACAAAATAATTAAAAACTGAAGAGACTATTAATAAACCATTTAGATTGTACGCGAGAAAACCTAGTAATTGATTCTATATGAATGAATTGACTAAATGTAAAATCAATTGAAATCCGTTAGACTAATAATTGATTATTTAGATCTTATATTAAAAAAATTAAATTTAATGAATTAAAAATAAAATCCATTAAAAACATTTATTCCGTTGAATTCGTTCAGAAAATTCCATATTTACTCAATTGTTTGTGATTATTTTGTGAAAACCGCTTTGATCTAATTTTTACCAGGTTTTTCACATGTGTACTTTCGACAAGAATCATCGATTTGTGGGTCGAAAGTTACCGACATCATGCAACAAATAGAACGAACAAGTTCCAAACAGTATTTTGTCATCATATCCGGTTGCCGGCTCTGAACTCCACAGCCAAACTAGAAACGGTCGGATCCGAACGTAGTCACTGGACCGAAAACGAGAGGGATATAGCTCGTATCCTGTAGTCATGAGAAAACATTTGAGCCACTGTTACGTCCGAAATGATTTTTCCAAAAATTTAAATTTAATAAAAATCGAAAAAGTTTAGGACGTTTATAAATTGGGTCGACATTTATAAACCGGGTCGAGATTTATAAATGTGGTCGAAGTTTATAAATAGGGTCGAGATTTATAAACCGATTTATAAATCTCGACCCGGTTTATAAATGTCGATCCGATTTATAAATTTCGACCCAGTTATAAAGCTTCCTTCAGTTTATATTTCGATGGACATGTATAAAAATTTCAAACCTTTACAAAGTCAATTTCGTGCGCAAAACATTGGTAGCATAAGGTTTAGCAAAGCCATATTTATGTTACGAGGATATTCTTGCCGATATAGACAACTGGAAGAATAAAGATGATAAGAACACATTACACCCTTCTCTTATTGTCCCATTACTTTTCTTAATCCTTGGTGTTACTATGCTTCGTTGGTCTTCACAGATTTTCTTGTTCTGCTTTGGTTCTGCAGTGACTATTTCTAACGACGACAGATAGGGAGTGATAAGCTGAGTGACTTTTGTTTCAACAAAGGCAAACACTATCTAATAAAAAAGATTAGTCAGCTAGTAATAAATTAGAAACCTAACTTTCTTTTCATCCAATGGCATATGTTTTCTGAACAATTGGGTGGAACTGATAAAAATAAGTTTACGTTCGACTAATCAACTTACTACTGCCTACAGCTTCTATTCAGTGGTGAACTGTCGATTTTTATAACTTGCCTTCGCATTTATGACTTATCTTTATTTTGATGATTCAACGATAAAGTTAAATTAGGCATCTATTGGATTTATAAATTGACGCCGAATTTATAAATTGATCAGGTGCTTTATAAATGATTTCTGTATTTATAAATCGAGAATGAATTTATAAACAGGCCAGATTTATAAATTGATCAGGATTTATAAATTGTTCGTGCATTTATAAATCAAAGATTCATTTATGAATAGACCAGACTTATAAACCGGGCAGGTGCTGACAGATTTATAAACAGCTCACGTATTTATAAATCAAAAACAGATTTATAAATAGGCCAGATTTATAAATGCACAAACTGTTTATAACTATTTTAAATTTTCGATAAAAAAATTGACAATTTATAAATCGATTTATTTATTTCGATTTATAAATCACCGAATTTCGGACCCAACAGTAATTCGAGCCGTAGTCGGAAATCGGGTTGGAAACGGCAATCATATCCGATTATCATTTCCGAATTCCGGAATTCGTAGGAACTAAGTCTGAAACAGAGGTCGAAATTGATGTAGAAATCCTGCATTCGGCCACTTCCCGCCATATATCTTTGACTTGGGATCATAAAAAGGAAAATTTTTGCAAGTTCTCAACAAGAATATAAAGTACCTTCCGTCGCTAATTTTGGGTTGCTCTAAGTAGATTTGCAAATAATCTGACTCAAGCAAAAACGATCGGAATAAAAAAATCTACTTATGTGGGATTATGCCAAGGTTTAACAAGTATTTTGAATTTTTCGGTATTTTCGATTACAATTTGGTATTGTATTTTTTGATACTATTGTCTTTCATTAATTAAACCATTTTTGACAATTATAGGTATGGTTCATATCTTGTTCGAACTGAATGTTCAATTTATACAGGTGGATCGGTACTTGTGGTAAGTTGATGATCTATCTAACACAGTTCTCTTTAATTTTCTTTGATTGTAGATTTATTGGGCCTGTGGAGTATGTTTATCATATTGAAAAAAATGTATTATGCAATCAATTCATATTTACTTTTCCTAGTCTATAACATGGTCTCTAGCTCAGTTTATGCCTAATATTGACAGTTTTGCAGAAGCTGCAGGTAGTGGAATATATGTATTTGATCTTATTGAACGAGTGAGTGAGATCTCATTTTGCTAGAAAACACTTTATATTATTGTAATTATTTTGATGTAATAGAAAACAAAGATCGATGCATCAAGTGACGAAGGTAATAAACCAGAATCTATTATAGGTGATATTGAATTTAATAATGTCACTTTCACGTATCCTGCAAGGCCAGAAACTACAGTGCGATTTATTTCTTCTTATATAATACTTGTATTATTTGTTTATGTTTCTCTTTTATTCAGATTTTGAATAGTTTATCATTAAAAATTTCATGTGGTAAAACAGCTGCTTTAGTTGGGCCCTCAGGATGTGGAAGTAAGTCTCATCATGTGAGATTGATATTTATACTTTTGACTTTCACTATAGAAAGTACAATAATACAATTAATTGAACGATTTTATGATCCAGACAATGGTCGAATTTTACTTGATGGAAAAGATCTAAAAACATTAAATGTTAGTTGGCTCAGATCACATATCGGATTAGTTAGTCAAGAACCAGTTCTTTTTACTGGTTCAATTGAAGATAATATTCGTTTTGGTAAATCTGATGCAACAGATGAAGAAGTACAAACTGCAGCTAAACTGGCTAATGCACACGATTTCATTATGGCACTTCCAGAAGTATTTATTCTTTATTAATAATCGTTTATATGATAGTTTTCTTTTTAAAGAATTATAAAACAATAGCTGGTGATAAATTAAGTGGCGGTCAAAAACAACGAAGTATATCAAAATGAAATATTGATTATTTTGAAAATAAAATTATTTTAGTTGCGATTGCTCGAGCATTAATATCAAATCCGAAGATTCTTTTATTAGACGAAGCAACAAGTGCACTTGGTTAGTTAGCTATTTCTTTTTCTTATTCTTATGTTAAATTTATATTGTATAAAAAATAGATAATACGAGTGAGAGAATTGTACAAGATGCATTAGATAGAGCAAAACAAGGGCGAACAACAATAGTAATAGCTCATCGTCTGAGTACAATAAGAAATGCTGATTTAATAATTGGATTAGAACATGGACAAGTAAAAGAATATGGAAATCATGACGAATTGATGAACCGAAGAGGTCTTTATTATGAATTAGTTACAGCTCAAATTCAACAAGAAAAAGAACAACAAGTCGATGCTGATAGTGAGAGAGAAGATAACGATAACACAAGTGAACGTTTGTTGACATCAAATACACTAAGTTAGTAATTCACGCTATCTTGTTTGTTATTATGCATTAATTGCATTTATTTTAGTTGATCGAAGATTCTCGAAACAGTCACTAAGTTCGAGAAGAAATTCCGATCGATATGATGAAAATACAGAAGAAGCATCATTGAATGATCTTTTCGAAAACAACAAACATTTTCATATTCCATTCATATATAAAATTTTAAAATTCAATATTCCTGAATGGTATTGGATTCTGTTAGGTACAATTGTGTCTCTTGGTTTTGGTACTACTCAACCGTTTTTTGGGTGGATTTCTTCAAATATCTATCGTTCATATGCTATACCAGACCACCAGGAGCAAGAACGTTTGATACGCATTTATACTATAATATGTTTTTGTATCGGACTCGGTGCAGGTATGAGCCAATTTATCAGTAGTATTTGTTTTGCAAAATCTGGCGAAGCACTGACGATGCGTATGCGAAAATTAACATTTAGTGCAATGCTCCGGCAAGAAATGAGTTATTTCGATCATGAATCTAATACTGTCGGAGCTCTTGTTACACGTCTTTCTTCAGATTCATCAGCTTTAAAGGTAATTAAAATTAATATTAATAAAACTTTCTAAAAATTAAAATATATATTTTGGTTAAAAATCTTTTTATCATACAAATATATTACAGGCATTTAATAATGAAAATTGACTTTTAGGGATTGACTGGTATTCGTATCGGAATTATTCTTCAATCGGTGGGTGCTGCCTTCACAGGTCTTATAATTGCATTCATAGCAAGTTGGAAAATGACGTTGGTTGTGTTGTGCTTTTCTCCTGTCATTTTGCTAGCAGGCAAAGTTCGAGGTCAACGGCAAGGAAAGACTGGACAATCAAAAAACAAGGATTCATTTATTGAACAGGGCGGACAGGTATTCAATAGATTTCATCGTCTCTTATATTTATAACACTTCGTATTATAACAGCCGTGTTTCCCTTTGCTTATAAGACAAGTAGAGAATATTCTTTCTAGCATAGCTGTAGTACAACTGCTCAGAAAGCAAAATATGTAAGCTTTGATCCCTTTCGAAGGAGGATTATCCTTTTGTTTCGCTCTGTTGTTATACCATCATGTTGCTATATTGCTTATAACAATTCATTTAAGCATGCAACACAAGCAATTGAACAGATTCGTACTATTGCTGCTCTTCATCAAGAAAGTCATTTTATCAAACTTTATGAACATGCATTCAATCAAGAATTTAAGTATGACACTTCGACATTTTTTTTTGATTTCTAAGTCATTTAGACATTTAGAAAACAAAAGTGCTACATGCATCGAATAGCGTTAGGTGTTGCTATATCTAATTCAATGTCATACTTTCTTCACTGTGCAACGTTTGGATATGGCTACAAACTTATCGAAAATGGTGAAATAGATTTCTCCCAAATGTACAGGTAAAGTAGCTTGTAATCGACATTTTTTTCGTATAGACAAATCTTTTATGACAGAGTATTTTCCGTTCTTTCTTTGTCCATGTTTGCTGTTGGACGTTCAATAGCAATGATTCCTGATTATTCAAAAGCTAAAAAAGCAGCATTACGAATTATGAAACTTCACAATAGACAGTCGCAAATCAATCCTAATAATGAATCAGGCATAATTTTGGTATCACTAGTCACATGACAATTTATTTCAAACTAAAGTGAATCGGCTTTTTTCTATTTAGGAAGATGTTATTGGTAATATTGAATTTCATAATATTTATTTTCGATATCCAACTCGACTAACTGTGCCTGTCTTGAGAAGTTTCTCATTGAAATGTTTAACTGATAACACAACAGCACTTGTTGGACCATCAGGAAGTGGAAAATCTACAGCTATTGCATTATTACAGCGGTTTTATGATCCATTGCAAGGAAAAATCTTACTTGATGGACACGATATAAAAACGTTAAATATTCGATGGCTTCGATCATTAATGGGTCTTGTACAACAAGAACCAATTCTTTTTAATCTTTCTATTCGTGATAATATTGCTTATGGTAATAATAGTCGAGAAGTAAAACAAGATGAAATTGAAACTGCTGCTCGAATGGCTAATATTCATGAATTCATCATTACATTACCTAAAGTTTATTTATTTTTTCTTTTTTTCATTCAATTCAATCTATTAATCTTATAGGGTTATGATACATTATGTGGAGCAAAAGGGAGTCATTTGTCTGGTGGACAAAAACAACGAAGTCAGTTTTTTATGCTCTAATTAATGAATATATATGTAAATATATCAATATATAATAGTTGCTATTGCTCGAGCATTGATTCGTTCGCCAAAACTTCTTTTATTTGATGAAGCGACATCAGCGTTGGATAATAAAAGTGAAAAAGTTGTTCAAGCAGCAATAGATCACGCACGAATAGGCCGAACATGTTTAATAATTGCTCATCGTTTATCAACCATTCAAAATTCGAAAAAGATTGCTGTTGTTAATCGAGGGAAAGTGGTAGAAGAAGTTAGTATAATATTCATCTAATACACGAGAAAATAAATCTTATTTTAGGGTACACATAAACAACTCTTGACACAAAAAGGAATATATGCAAACTTAACATTAGCTCAGAAACGAGCTACTGACAATTAATGATCGCATGGGATGCAAATACTCTTGACTTATTGACAAAGTACCATAAATTTTTTTATCTATCTTATGCATATCTTTTTTAAGATATTTCCATTTTATTTATAACCGACGAAAATATTTTCTTATGTTCCTGTTTAGCACTCATATATTTATTCGAGATTACTCGTTGATTCCTTCAGGGTGTGGGTGTGGGTGTGGGTGTGGCGTGTGGGTGTGGGTGTGGGTGTGTGGGTGTGGGTGTGGGTCTGTGGGTGTTGGTGTGGGTATGGGTGTGTGGGTGCTGGTGCTGGTGTGGGTGTGGGTGCCACTGAATTGAGTACCCACATCCACACCCACACACAGCCACACCTACACCCACACCCACACTCCACAAACTCACATCCCACCCACTTCATTACATTTACTCCGTGTCTTCTAAATTTTCAAAAGTGGTGAAGCATTAGTCTCCGCTTTTCATTGTATTGTTTTCTAATGTTATTTTTACCTGTAAATCGTGAGCATCATATATAGTTACTTTATTAGCAACAATCTGACGTTTTTGAAAAGTTTGAATTATTGACATGTTTTTAAAAGCAGCTCTCTTTCTGTACACTAAGACGTATGATGTTTGGTTGTTTGAAAGAGACATTCTCACCTCACGGCCTTCAAGTTTATCCGACTTGACAATATTCCACTTCCTTTTGTGGTGACATTGTAAAACAAATTGTAACGAAAAATAGAGATTAACAATAATCAGACAGTGGGTGATTATTATTATAGTAAGTCAAGCCAGTGGTAGGTGTACGTGCCAATGTATGAATTGGATTGAATGAAGCACAATAGATACAACACCACGCCAATGATGATTTATTGGAGAGATATATTATATGAATGTACAATATATTATATAAGCACAGCAAGGCACACAATAAAAGTATGTGTATAAGTGAAGGGTAGGCTTATGGTTCTTGACTTGACTTAGTTTCGTTACTAGTTCGCCAACTTGCTCGCTTAACAACTAAGTGTCACAGCCTGTAATAGACTGTAACTATTCGAGACCTAACTCCAACTGACTCCTTAGTGTTTGATACAACCATATATAGAGAGAGAAAAAGAGAGAGACAAATCGACGAGAGCAGGAAATAAATATAATAGAGCGATATATAAAGGTAGGAGAGATATAAATGTAGGAAAGAGAGAAATGGAAGAGAGGAATAAGAGGAAATGGAGCAGAGAGATGAAGAAGGACAAGGTAAGAGAGCGGAGATATTAGAGAACACGTTAATCGATGCTCGAGAGAACAAGGGGTGCCATACGAAAGGACGTCCGTCATCTTATGTAAACCCTATTGACCCTATCACGTTGAAGAAATGTGCTTGTTAGCATCGTTTCACGTAATGTTAGTTGGCTCAAATGAGAAGGGATGGCGTGCTTCTTGGCACACAAATATTTTCAAATTAGTATACGACCTGAATACTATAAAAAACAGAACGGCGAGAGAAAGTGCAGTAATAAAGAAAGAGATGTGACGCGTCAGTAAGTGATGATAGCTTGACACAACGTGTTTAAAGACTTTCTTGAGAAATAGAAACTTGGCATATTAGCTATGATAAAAAAACGAGTCTTTCCAGTTTGTTTAACCATGAACATCTAATAAATTCTTTTCTATAGATGTCTATTGTGACCTACTGAAAAAGAGGTACAAAAAATACATAATCCATTGTACCATACGGCTAGCTGCACTTGCATATAGACATGTGAATTCGACTTGGTGTCAAAAGGACAATCGCATTTAAAGAATAGTTTATAAGGAAGTCTAGGCCAACTTTACTCACCTTCTCGAATATTTATCAATTGACATCGATCAGGAGATGTTGTACGTAAAGTTATATTTTCGAGCAGAAGACGAGCATGTGCAGTAATTGTTGGGTGTTTGAGAAACATAATGATTGGAAGATTGTGCTTGAAATTAACTG
Source organism: Rotaria sp. Silwood1 (assembly GCA_905250075.1). Lineage (NCBI taxonomy): Eukaryota > Metazoa > Rotifera > Eurotatoria > Philodinida > Philodinidae > Rotaria > Rotaria sp. Silwood1. Next base: position 29,479 of record CAJNOP010000360.1, read on the forward strand.
AGTATAAGTGAAATAAGCTTATAAACAATCCAGGATCGTCTTTGAGAGAAAAGAATGACGTTGAGATTGATAGTGTTGAGTCAACATGAGAGAGTACTTGATACCATATTTTGTGTACACGTTGCTCCATTTCGGTTCGTGGTAGTTTTTCTTCACTTAGAAACGTAGGGCGACAAGTAAAATCCGGCGGTGGAATATTTTTTTGATCTATTTCTCCGTTTTGATCGACAGGCAAGGCATCAAGAATCATAAAACTAGATGGCACCATATAGAATGGTAGATGGGCTAAGCAATATTGTCTCAAATGTTGAATAGTGTGCGTTGTTTGAACGTAGGCCACGAAGTAATCAGTATTATTGTGTTTTGCTTTAATAACCAAATAGTCGATAACTATCTTCATCAAAACTTCTCTAATGTCTTCAAGTGCCATAGGTTGACTGCTCAATTTCACCTGATGATTCCAATATCCTTTGAATTCAAGCTGTCGGTTTCTGGTATTCATCCAACCTAAGTCACCTGTTTTATAACAAATTTCACCGTTGAACTCACATAGTACTCTATGTGTAAGATGATTACATCCATAATAACCAGAAAATACTCCACAGCCTATTAATATACAAAATAATGACATAGCTCTTATTTTATTCCGATGTAAAAAAGATGATAACTGATTTAGTTCTATGAAATATTACATCCAATGATGATTTCACCTGTTTGGACACCAGATATAACCGGGTGAAGATATTCGTCCAAAAGATAGATGTGAATATTTGGTAAAGGTCATCCAATTGGTAAAAACTCAGCATCATCATTATTGCTTTCACCAATATATTGCATTACTGTTCCTGTACATTCTGTACATCCATAATAGTTATAACATCGACAGCGCTCATTTACAAAATTCAACATATTGCGCATAGTATTAGTCATCAAGGGTTCTCCTATCGAAAGAAGATGATAGACTGAAGAAGAAATAGACCTTAGTATTGTATTTTACCTCCAGATAAAACACAGCGAAGTGTCTTTAAATTCTCCTTGCTACTTGCAGTGCTTAAACAATCGTCGAATATGCTTAGCAATGAAGGCACAATATTCAAAAAGACTGATTTGTTGACGCTCAATTGTTTTCGAAAAGAAATTCATACTAAGATTGCCATTTGGATGAAGTAGAATTGCTTGACCACCCATTATTAGAGTTTCAACGATTTCTAGTAAATGAATATCGAAATTAACTGATGTATGATGAAGAACAGTATCCATCGGGTGGATATGATTGGAACGAACACTTGAAATAAAATTGTGATGGCGAAGTTGAACCTAGGGTAATCACAAAGAACAAGTCAATCATATGTTTGTAGACTAATTCTTTCTATCGACTTACTGCTTTGAATAAGCCAGAACGATCACTTGTGAAAATAATATGTGAGATATGTTCAGGTGTTACATTGATAGAATCAATGTATGTTGTTATTTCTGCGTTTATATGATCGAAACAAATGACTTGACCAACATTGATCATTAAACATTGAGAAAGAAGCTGATTCTGTGTAGGTTGATGCACGAGAATGAGATGAGCATCAGTCTGTTGAATGCATGCATTCAGTTGCTTATCAGGATCATGCAAATTCAAAGGAGTATAAATACCACCACTCATCCAAATACCGATCATCCCAATTACCATTTCGAACGATCGTTCTATTAATTGACAAACAATTTGACCAGGCTGAACAGCACATTTAATTATTAAATAATTAGCTAACTGTTGAGCATAGAAAAGCAGTTCAACATAAGTCAGCGATCCATTTTCTAAAACTAAAGCCACTTTTTGAGGATGTAAATGAGCTTGATCAGCAAAATCCCAATGAATATAACCAATATGACCATAATCAAGAAAAGTATGGTTCAAATCATGTAATAATTCAACTTCATGTGGAAGTAAAAGCGAAAATTGATAGATGGAGGAAATTGAAAAGAGTTGATCGAAAATATTCTTCAAACGCATTGCCATTGTGGAAATAGTTGATTCGTCATAAACATCGAGTGAAGCACTAAGCGAAATAGAAATTGTCTCGTTTTGACGATGTTCACGCAGTGTACAAGTTATATCAAATTTAATAGTACTGCCAGCCAGTAAGTTTCTGTCTACTATATTAAATGTCGTTTCTTTGTCGATTTCTATATTTTGTTCACTATTATCCATTATCGTCTCCAAAAGATAGAGTATCCGAAGGAAGGATATTCCTAATTTTGGATTAAGTTTAACAATCTCCTGATAAGGCAAATGCGAATGTGGAAGAATATCAAACCAAAGTTGTTGAATTCGGTGACAAAGCTGAGTAAAAGACTCATATGGATCAATCTTCAAACAAAATGGTAGAGCATTGACAAAAAAACCAATCATGTTTTGAAGTTGATATTGAGATCTGTTGGCCACAACTATACCTGTACACAAATCTAGCTACTGGCTATTGGACATTTTGAAAAGAAAGGCAAAGAAAGCAGCGAGACCAACTTGAAAAAGTATCAAATTTGATTGTGAAATAAAACGATTCAAATTAATAAAAAAAATCATGATCAAGATCGAAAATTATTGTATAACCCTTGCCACTTCGTATGAAAGAGTTTTGTTGATCAACTGAATTGTCTAAGCTTGCTAAGACATTTTTTCCAATATTTTCGAGCACTCAACCAGTCTTCTAATCGTTCATATTGTGCATAATCAAGATAGGTAATATTGTTTTTATTGTTGGTAGATAATGCTTGCATTGTAAGAGTTTGTCAAAGATCATTAATGAATATGATAATTGAACTACCATCAATAGCAATATGATGAAAATTGAAAAGAATAATGTCGTCTTGTTTTAAATTGTTGTCATCATTGTTATTAAATGATTGACAAGGAATATGGCATCGAAACACTCGACCTTGCTCAAGATTGAACAAAGATCGATTTGTTTCTTCGTTTAATACGATTTGCTTCAAATGAGTATCATTCATTACACAGGTGATTTCTAAATCGAACAAATTATTTGATATCGGAAGTATCTTCTGCATGAGTTTGTCTTGATCATAAATTAATTCTGTACGAAATATTTCATGTTTACCAATAATACTTGTAAGAGCCTGACGAAGACGATCTATTGATAACGAAGTGGCTGTTGTTAATTTGTAGATGAGTAATTCATTATAAACAGATGTTTGTCCATTGATTGACTCATTAAAACGTATCTTTTCATCCATCCAGAGACGTTGTTGAGCAAATGAGGCCACTCCTATTTGAAATTAAGTGTAATTAGATTCAAGCTGTTTTTAATAGAGGGAACGTACCTTATATTAGATGAAGTGAAGTCTAAATGATATGTGGTTTTGTTTTGCTATTTGTCAACAGCTGAATGTGCTCAGCAATAGTTGGGTTAACAAAAAAGTCAAGTACATTGAGTTGTTTATTTGGAGCCAAATGAAACTGATCATAATTGAAGATTTGCGTCAATGAAAGCGATGAACCACCCAAAGCAAAACAATTCATGTGACGAGAAACTGCATTAAGTCTTAAGGTAGAACACCACAAACTATGTACTTGGTCTTCTAATTCTGACAATGATCGATCTTCTATTTGGAGAAAGTTAGTTGATGTATCCAATCGTAATGACGGTAGTGGAAGTTGTTTTCTGTCGATTTTTCCATTGGCATTGATTGGAAATTTATCAATTACAATAAAGTAAGATGGAACCATGTATTATCGAAGATACTTATTGCAATACTCTCGAATTTCGTCAGTATTGAGTTCCAAATCATTTGACACCACATAGGCAATAAGTATATCATCGTTTTGGGGAACTTTGATGGCTAAACAGTTAGAGATCTTACTAGGAGACCAGCTCATAATTGCATTTTCAACTTCAGCTGGTTCAATTCATTGACCACGTACTTTAATTTGAAAATCAACACGCCCAGCACAAACAAGTTCATCTCTTGTGTTATATCGAGCTAAGTCGCCTGTTTTCAAATAAACTTGATTCTTAATAGTGACAAACCTATTGGTAGTACGCTCTGACTCATTTAAATAGCAGTTGAATAGAGTTGATCCTACAAAGACAAACAAAAAATAGGCATGAACAATGATTGGAATGAATACAGTTGACCTGCAATATGAATTTCACCAATGTCACTTGGGTTGTTTGTATTGCTAATCATATCACCTTGTTCATCAATGAGTAAATATTGAATGCCTGGCAACGGATAACCAATAGGTATATCAGTACCATCGATATTTTGTATTTGACACCCACTTGACACATGGCATTCAGACAGACCCCACACAGAAAAAAAATCGAGGATTGAACAAAGTTAAAAATCTGAGAAAGTGTGTCCACTCTTGGTACTTCACAGTATCACCTAAATATACGAGAAAGAGTAAGACATAATAAATTCAACATTCAAATGGACAAGTGCGTAGTTACCTCCTATGAACACGTTACGAACAAAACTGAACGTTTCCAATCGTTGACTCATCTCGAGATACTTGCAAAGAGCTCGAATTAGAGCAGGATTGATTAAGAGTGCTGTTATTTGTTGATATACAAGAGTTCGACAAAAATAGGCTATATCATAAACGGCACCTGGTCATATAAGCACAAGAGTGCCACCAGCTGTCAGAACCAATGCTATTTCTACCAGACGTGTGATCCATGAACAGGTAGAAACCTGAAGAACTTGGTCGCCATACCAATTTTTTTCTGAATGACCATTGAGTAAGAGAAGCAATACCTGCCGAAAAACTTTTGTGAATGTGCACTACTACTTTTGTCGTCCAGTTGTACCTGAGGTAAAAACAATGTATGCAGGACCGCACTCTTGAAAATCTGGAATATCGTCTATATCTTCAACCCTTAACAGTGGGACGAGAATATCATCCAATCGAACGACATGTGGAACAGCTGTTGATGGAAACTTATGACGAGTTATTCCATGCAGTAGAACACATTGACCATCTATTTGACCGAGAACTGAAACAAAACGTTCATACTGATCTGCTGGATTTAATAGACAGTATACACCACCAGCACACATTATACCCAACATACCACAAATCATTTCAAGTCCTCGTTCCACAAACTGGTAAACAATTTGTCCTTGAGCGACGTGTAAACGGTATAGATGATGCGCTACACGCTCGACCTCTTCAGTCAATTCACTGTAGGTCCAGACTTGATCATCAAGCACTACAGCTACCTTTTGAGGATGCATTTTTGCTGATTCGAATACTTGCCGTAATACGTACAATGGTGGCACCATGCTTTTTTTAATATACTTAAATGACGAAGTTTATAAAGAAAATCTGAAAAGAAAAATATTAAGCAGTGCGAAAATGAACTTTTCAGCAAAGAGAGTTTCGATGAAATTATAAGAAGCCAGTCGAACAACTCATTAGAAATGATAAGTGAATTTCTAGCACATGAGCAGAAACAATCATTTATATTTGAGACAAGCACAGTATTAGTATTTTGGAGTTTCGATGATTTTAGTTTTCATTGTTTCCTTGAAATATTACCGATTAAAATCTTTCTCATTGTATCATCTCAGCATTATCTTGAGAGTAAGTATGATACTAAAAGTAAGAGTGAAACTAAGAATGTTTCAACGAATTCTAGAGTGACCTAGTTTCCTTGATTTCAATAGCGATGTCAATATTCCCAATATCGATAAATGTTGAAGAAGTATAGAGAGATGCATCTCCTGCAAGAGTCCTAAACTAAAAATAAACAACAAATTTCTTCAGAAGATGCCGGAAGATGTACTTGGAGATACACGGATGTTATATCTATACCTGCTATAATAGAATCATCTGCTTATAGATAGTTTGGTATATTCCTACACTTCTCCAGCATCTCGATTTCCTGGATGGATATCTGACACATCTTGATTTCGAAGAATTATCATAGTTGAGAATGCACGATATTTAGTCATGGCTTAATACTTCAAAAGAACCTGAATATCACTTAAATAGATCGAACATATGAATCATGCAAGACATCTGAAAAATCTAGTATAGTACTTTTCCACCATTTGAAAATAATTGTTATTGGAGTGTATTAGACCTCAAAGAACAAACGAAGAAATACCTTCGACTAGGATGCAATACTGTGCGCATTGATTTACAAAAGCATGATGTAATCAGAGTTATAAAAAGCTTAGCACCTAAAGAGACATTTTCTTGCAAGCTAGTAAGAAACAAAATGATTTATAATTGTATTTTTCACAATAAAACAACCTTGTGTTATGAAATCGAAAACAGATTATTCAATAGACACAGTATCTTGATGATAACACATAGTAACACTCAGCAAACATGATAATGTTTCTTCAACAGACACTTGTTTCATGTTAATTATCACATGAAACCATACATATGATGCATTATATGAGTTTCCAGGAAGGCAGATGCGTGTTCGTAAAGCTATGCTACTATCGAAAATTAAACAACATTCTCGCCAACCAATGCAGTTTTCACCAATGAAATATAACACGGTAAGCAAGTACATCTACAACTCATCCTTTTCGATGTGGGCGCAGCAGAATCAGACGAAACGCTATTTCGTCCATGATGTCTGCTGTGCCTTCTTCAATACAATATATGTAAAAGAAATCAGTTTTGATTATATTAGTATATATTGAACGACTTTTTAGATATAACATATTTTGTTTTAACAGCAGCGAAAAGATATGTAATTGACAACGTATAAAGAAAGACTACCGAAAATGACAGGATTTACTTTTGCAGAAAAACTGCAAAAGTAAATTCTGTATAAACTAACTTTATGTTGAATGTTACTGACATTGTGCAATTACATTAACACTGTTTAATAGTGACATATACCATACCATCGAATGTTTTCCCATTCTTCGTATAGTGTACATATAGGCTGTTTTAAACTAGCGAACTAATGTATTTTTACTATACGATGACATAATTTTACATTTGTTCTGTTGTTTTCCATCTATATCGGGTGTGGGTAAAGGAAGACGCCACATCCACACCCCACATCAACACCCTCGAGACGAATGTTCATAAATATGATCTGACGGTATATTCTCAAATGTAGAACACACAGGATAGTGTATATAGAGAGCTGAAAAAGAAATGTTCTTACCTTTGTCGTTACACGTGTGTAGCCATGGGATGTGATTATACAATTGATGTGAATCAAATCAAATGTTACTGAAATCAGCGGCATAGTCGATTCCTGAATCTAGAAGACACACAAATTCATCTATCTCGTTCAGGAAAAACTGATTGAATTATAGTCCATTAAAGCAGGTAAGCAAAGGAGTGAAAAAATGTTACGGCTACGTACGGAGACCATTGTTCACGATAATAGAGTCTAGGTGAAGCTTGAAATTGGGAAGAGTTACCACTTTGTTTATTTCGCTTCAAAAAAAAATATATTCCTACCTTCGTCCACCCACACGGACAGCCGAGAGAGTTCAAACACATAAGCCTCGGCTGTGAAGACGAGTGTTCGTTAGATGAATGTCATAGTGGATCTCTAAATTAGGAAGACACGCTCCTTGTTGCATCTAGATAAAAAAAAGAATGTTTGTACCATTATTCTTCAACTTTTATATTGAGCATTGGTAGAATATCTAACGGCGTATTGTAAAAATGGATATTTCGAATAATAGTGTTGTGGCTGTTTGCTTTAACCACACAAAGATGCTACTTTCTTGATATATATCCGTTGGAAAGAAAAAGATGAGACGAATATCATGCAGGATTGCTTTTATCGGGAGAAGACATCTCTTTATCTGTCACTAGATAGAAAAAAAAATTATTATCACATTTGCTTATTTACTACAAAGTCCAATTTTTTACTTACTGATCGATCAGGAGATTTAATTTCATCCAACGAACAAAAAATAATAATCATAATTTACTAATAGTAAACTCTATTTATACTAACACACAGAAAAAAATACGTAGATTATAAAGAATAGAGAGAAAAAGATAGAGCATAATTTTAATGACGTGTTCGTATTGCGCACGAAGGAAAAAAAACAATGTCCCATACATGTGCAGCAGTGGATATTTTTAGTGACAAGAAATGACATAAATATGTATGGTAGGTAGGAGAATGTGAAAAAGTAAGAAGAAAAAGAAAGAAATACAAGTTGATATATTTATCGAAAGATGAAGCGCTGAACAAAGTAAAGAGTAAAAGATTTGTAAGTGTTCTCTAACACTATTTGTGATTAACTAATTATGAATACCATGAGCCATGCAAAGCATATGTATAATCATCAATGGTTTTCATACTTTATGCCTGTGTGAACCAATATCAGAGATCTTGTCAAAGAAAAAGCAAAAAACATAAGATAATTGATAAAAATTATTACGTATGCTTTATTCACCATGATTATATTGTTCCAAATTTGAATTAAATTCGTTTATAGCAATAGAAAAAAAGATCTTTGATAGCTTCTTCTGTGTATGGTTCATCAAATGGTTCTATTTCTTAAACTGTACTGCTGCAATTATAAATTCGAATCGAGATAACAAATGATAAAATAAATGTAAGATTAATACTTGTATTTATCACACTAAATATTACATTTTATTGTTGGATATATAGAAGCTAATTTTAATTGATCTTTTTTCTTCTAAATACATACTGTATATAAAATAATTATTTGAAGATCTATGATACTTGTCTTGCGAAGCAAATTTCACAAAGGAGAAAAAACATTTTCTCGACTCTTATTTTACCATCCTATTGAGATTATGTTATCCGATGAATTGTCAATAAGTGATTTCTCATCTTTCCAGTACTACTTGTAGAACTACGAATAAATTCATTCAATATCTAGTAGCTCATTCGACCTTATTTGCAAAAGTAACTAAAGTAATTCCAAGTAAATAATGGTCTTGGCATATTATGTGGATTTATGCGAATAAAAAGGTTTTTATTTAAATTTTGTATATTCGCTATATGATGTGAAAAACCAAGGTATAATCCAAATGAAAATCACTGGAACTAATTATTAATCATGTTTTATGGTATTATTATTATTTCGAATACAGGATTATGCTTTTTTGTATATGCATCAGGCAAAGTTGAGATTTATAAAAAAGTAAGCAAAGCTTTTAAAATATTTAACAATTAAAAAAGTCGAAAAAGTTGAGAATAAAGAACTAATAGTCTAGTGCTTCCTTAGTCGAAAATATTACCTATATTATTCTATTTAAAGGTTACATACTAGCCGTTCTTTCAGTGCGCATTTGTTTGCACTGTATTCATACAGTATATGATAAAAATAATAAAACACGTCATATTGTATACGTATATTAATATGAGTCAATATGTGTATTTGGTTAAATCCTAACACATTTTATTCAAGTGTGAAAACTTGCGACGGTTGAAATATTTATAAGAATGATGCTGTAGAGTCAAACCATTCACATCTGCTCGTTTTGAGTACTTTCTTCGAGTAGAGGTCTCATAATGGATAATAAATATAATACAGAGATATTTAATAATAAAGAAGAAATGTTTGATGACAATCAAAATGAAACTAGTGATGCAAAGTATGATAAACGATAAACTTGATATTATATTCTTCTTCTTTTATATAGTGCTACTGCTTCCACTAATGAAGAAAATTTCAAAAGACCAAAGTTCTTTCAAAGATTTGATGATAAAAAAGAAAATAAAAAATCTGCAAATGCTGTCAGCCTTGCAAGTTTGGTAAGAGATAATGTTTTATTTTGTTGTAAAAAAATTGTAACACTTATTTTAGTTTCGATATGCTACAATGATCGATATAATTTACATGTTAGTCGGTACTCTCGGAGGTCTAGCTAATGGCTTTCTTTTCCAACTCATGGTTCTTGTATTTGGCAATCTTCTAAATTCATTTACTGATCGATCTACTGATTTATGTAGACTTAATTTTACAGCTCTTGCTATTGGCTATTGTCCACCAGGTTATCAATTAACAGCATCGAATTATCTATCATCAGTTGCGTAAGTATCTATTTAAACAAACAAAAACTAAAACAAAGTTTAAAATAATAATAATTATTATTTAGTGTTTGCCATTTTAATCGAACTATGTTCGATTTTCAAGGCCAAATAAAAAAGCAAACACTTTATGCAGTTGCTATTGCTTGCGTTAGTATTATATTGGGTTACACTCAAGTAGTATTTTGGAGTATGGCAGCGGAAAGACAAACAAAAGCTATTAGAAAGAAATTATTTCAATCGATTCTTCGAAAAGAAATTCTTTATTTTGATTTACATAAAACTGGTGAACTTAATATAAATTTGACAGATGATGTAGATAAAATTCATGATGGAATCGGAGATAAACTTGGTTCAACAGCACAATTTATAGCTGTTTTTTTTACCGGATTGATTCTTGGCAAGTTTATATATGAATAGAAAGCTATTATTTTTAATATATTTGTTGTACAGCTTTTGTTAAAGGATGGAAATTCACACTAGTTGTATTATCTACGGCTCCATTACTATTTGTTGCAGCTACATTCTTTTCCAAAGTAAGTTGTTGATATTCGAAAGCAAAAATAAAAATAGATCATTATATCTATTTGTAGCTTGCTTCCGATTTGACAGTAATGGAATTAAAAGCGTATGGTAAAGCAGGAGCAATAGCTGAAGAAGTATTTAGTTCAATTCGTACAGTGCTATCTTACAATGGACAAGAGCGAGAAGAGAAAAGGTTGGATTTCAATAATAAATCATCTCATTATTTTTTTTTACAATAATATACTTGTTTCTAATAGATATAAGAAACATCTTGACGAAGCTAAAAGAAATGGTATAAAGAAAGGTATAATCAATGGTGTAACAATGGGATCTGTGCGGTTTATAATCTTTTGTGCATATGCATTAGGTATTTAGTTTATACTAATGATTAAATTATTTTTTATATAATGTATATTTTGACAACAGCATTTTGGTATGGAGGAAAATTAATTCGAGACGAAGGATATAAAATTGGAGATGTTCTCATTGTAAGTTAATTTTACTTAGATAAATTTGATAATTTGTTTCATATTATTCGAAGATCATATTGGATGCTCGTTAGAAATAAAGTATGAATTGATATCGTATTGTTGCTATTGAGATAAATGATGTTGAGATATTTCTCTATAAAAAGAGCTCTTACAGTCATTTTGATCATTGTCTTTTCAATAAAAATTATTATTTTTAGGTATTCTGGTGGATTATCATCGGTATTTTTAATTTGGGTCAAGCTAGTCCACATTTTCAAGCTTTAGCTCAAGCTCGAGCTGCTGCTTACATTGTATGGGAAGTTATTGATGCAGTAAGTAGATAATTAAATTTCATCTAGATAAAAATATTTTATTCGCGGCCTATCAATTTTATAGCCATGTAAAATCAATAGCGATTCAGAAACTGGTCTGAAAAAAGATGATCTTATTGGTAATATTAATTTTTCAAATGTTCATTTTTCTTATCCATCACGACCTGGTATTAAAATTCTTAATGGTGTCTCATTTGATGTCAAACATGGTCAAACTATTGCTCTTGTTGGATCATCTGGTTCAGGAAAATCAACATGTGTACAATTATTACAACGATTCTATGATTCTGATTCAGGTTCAGTTTTTATTGATGGCCATCAAATTACTGAATATAATTTAAAATGGTTAAGACAACGTATTGGTGTTGTTAGTCAAGAGCCAATTTTATTTCAAGCAACTATTCGAGAAAATATTTTATTTGGAAAAGATACAGCAACTGATAAAGAGGTTTATGAAGCAGCAAAAATGGCTAATGCGCATGATTTTATTATGACTTTACCTAATGTACGTGATACATTAATAATATTAATGTTATTCTTCGTAGTTTTTTTTTGTTTGATTATTTGTATTGTTTGTACATGTGTATTTATAGAAATATGAAACTCGAATAGGTGAACGTGGAGCTACGCTTTCAGGTGGACAAAAACAAAGAATTGGTAAGCACGTAATAAGAATATATATGAGAATGTTGATCATCTTTTTTTTTATAAAATTCTTCGTAGCCATTGCTCGAGCATTGATTCGAGATCCAAAGATTTTACTTCTTGATGAAGGTAAATATTCATTTATTTTTCTTCTCATAATTGTATCTTTCTTTTTTCTATATACGTAATAGCTACTAGTGCACTTGATAATGAAAGTGAAAAACTCGTTCAAGAAGCTTTGAATCGTGCTGCTGAAGGTATACTAGAAGTTCAATTGAAGTATCTCAATAATGATATTGTTTATTGGTATTAGGTCGTACAACATTAGTGATTGCACATCGTCTATCGACAATTCGTACAGCTGATAAAATTATTGTGATGCATAAAGGTAATGTAGTTGAAGAAGGTGATCATGAATCATTGATAGATGCTCGTGGAACTTATTTTACTCTTGTTGAACAACAAAATTTACGTAAAGCTGCAGAAGAAGAACAATTAGCTCTTGAACTACAGGAACGTAGTGGATCAAATGTACCAAATCATATTGAAGAAATTCAAGTAGGTGTTGAAAGAAAATATGCTTCAACTGTTGCTAGTGTAGCATCATCAGCTATGAATAAATTAAATAGTAAAAAAAAAAATTTACTAACAGATGAAGAAGAAGTTGAAGAACAAACTACTGAATTAAAAAAGAAAAAGGTAAAATTGAAAATTAGTTTTATTTCAATCAATATGATTTCTTAGGAAAAAAAGCCTAATACTGCTTTACAAGTGTTAATTATGAACAAACCAGAATGGACATTAATAGTATTTGGATGTATCGTATGTATATGTAATGGTGGTATTCAACTAGCATTTGGTGTTATTCTAAGCAAGTTAACTGCAGTAGGTCTTATTTTTTTTTCATATTATTCTAATCTTTATATTAACATATTGATCTTATTGAAAAGGTCTTTCAAGAATGTGATAAAGAAGTTCAAAAACACCGAATTCTAGTCTATATAATTTGGTTTATTGGTTTAGGTGTTCTATCATTAACTACAATGTTTATTCAAGTGCGTTCTTCTATTTGAATGATTCGAAATATGTGTATTCTTTTATTTTTTGTTTTTTGTTTTATCTAGAGTTTTTTATTTGCTTGTTCAGGTGAAGCACTAACGAAAAGACTTCGTTCTAAAACATTTCGTGCTATTTTACGTCAAGAAATTGCTTATTTTGATCATCCAGATAACAATACAGGAGCATTATGTACACGTTTAGCCACTGAAGCATCTGCTGTACAAGGAGCAAGTGGTATTCGTATTGGAACAATGTTACAAAACATAGCTACACTTAGTACTGGTATTATAATTAATTTTGTGTTTTCTTGGCAATTGGCATTACTTGTTCTTGCTTTTGTTCCATTTATGGTTGCTGGAAGTTTTTTAAAAAATTATTTAATGAAAGGATTTGCTAGTAAAGATAAAAAATCAATAGAAAATGCTGGCAAGGTTCGTTTATTATTTATATAATAAATATTATTTATTTAATTTATATATGTTCTTTAGGTAACAGTAGAATCTATACAAAATATTCGAACAGTTGTACAATTAACTAAAGAAGAATATTTTTATGAACAATATTGTTCACTTCTTGAAAATCCTTATCGGTATTATACTTTTTTTTTGTATTTAATTAAGAATCTATTATAATATTTGTATTATAGATCATCTAAAAAAAGAGCAAATCTCTTTGGTTTATTCTATTCATTATCAACCTCAATTATGTATTGTAGTTTAGGAGCACTGTTTAGATTAGGTGCTTATTTAGTACAGAAAGATAAAATCACATTTGAAGCTTTTTTATTGTAAGAATAAAACTATCTCTAGAATACTATAATTTCATGTGATTCTAGGTGTTTTAATTGTATTTTATTTGGTGCACAACATGTTGGACAAACAGCATCTATGTAAATATTCGAAATGATCAAACAAAAATCATATAAACATTTTTTCTTTGCTTGATTTATTAGGGCTCCAGATTATAGCAAAGCTATTCAAGCTGCTGAAAAAATTTTAGAACTATTGAATCGAACACCGTCTATTGATAATGGTTCATCTGATGGTGATGAAATAGTTAGTCAATATTCACAAATTTGGATAATATTGATCGTTTTCTCTTTCTATTTCTTTTGTTTCAGCCAAACTTTAATGGTGATTTAGAATTTGTTAATGTTCATTTCATTTATCCAAACAGACCTGAATCAGTTGTTCTTAAAGATTTTACACTTAAAATTCGGGCTGGTATGTCATCTTTGCATTCATTTATTTATTCATTTATATGAATTTTTATTTTCATAGGTCAACAGGTTGCACTCGTTGGTAAGTAAACATCAGTTTTCTTTTTTTTGTCTTTGTAATATCTTTAATTTCAATAAATCCATTTATCTATGAAGGTACATCTGGTTGTGGAAAATCAACGATCATTCAATTAATCGAACGTTTCTATGATTCAAATGTTGGTCAACTGGTTAGTTCATTTCTTTTCACATGTGCACTCTTTTATTTTATTTTCATAGTTAATTAATTCAAAAGATATTCGAAGTCTGAATCTTCAATGGTATCGATCACAAAGTATATCATACACTTCATTTCGACTTCTTTCTTTTCTATTTAACATGGATATCTTTTAGTTGGTATTGTTTCACAAGAACCAGTCTTATTTGATATGTCAATAAAAGACAATATTGGTTATGGTGATAATAGTCGAAGTAATATTCCTATTGAAGAAATCATTGAAGCAGCTAAAAATGCTAATATACATAATTTTATTCAAAAACTTCCAAATGTAAGTTACACAATGAGCATTTATCTTTCTCCAAAAAAAAAGCGAAAATATCTTTTTTTCAGGGATATGATACAAATTGTGGTGCAAAAGGAACTCAATTATCAGGTGGAGAAAAACAACGAATTGGTAAGAACACATATTCAAAGGAGTTTACAAAGAAGAAAACTATCTACTATTATTTTTTAGCAATTGCTCGAGCATTAATTCGAGATCCAAAGATATTGTTATTTGATGAAGGTAGGATGATTGAAACAATCATTGTTATATAATGTGTATATAATCATTTAGCAACAAGTGCATTAGACAGTGAAAATGAAAGGATAGTTCAAGAAGCATTAAATCAAGCTCAAAAAAATCGAACATCAATTACAATAGCACATCGTTTATCAACAATTCAAAATGCAGATATGATCTGTGTTTTACATAATGGAGTTATAGTTGAAAGTGGAACTCATCAAGAATTATTTGATCTACGTGGTCGTTATTATCATTTAGCACTTGGAAAACTTAAATAAATGTTAACATTTTTGTTTTTTTTTAAATATATTTCATGTTCAAGAAATATATAAAATTTGTGTAAGATGTAAAAGAATAAGAAAGTGTATTATTAAAATATTGTAAAATATTTTTCATAAGAGTGTGGGTGAGTGTGAAGTGTCGGTGTG
>CAJNOP010000360.1:45060-86081 GCA_905250075.1 Rotaria sp. Silwood1
AATAGCACTTAAAAACAACATATATTTTACGCAGATGAATAAGTGATTCTCATCGCTAGATGATGTTCTGTGATGATCAGCAAATCCACAGCTGCATGCCAAAACTACAACGAGCGTGTTTTGTAGGATGTGGATATGAATGTGAAAGAAGAGAAGAGTCCCACCGAACCCACAACTGTGTCCACACCCGCTTGTCTTCATTCACTGTCACAGTAACAACTCACACTCGATATGAAATAATAAAGAATAAATAACAATGCTCAATTTGGAACGAATCATATTGCAATAATTGCATGGCAATTGTGTAACAGTAGTCTCATGTTCGATGACCAATGCAGGACATGGTTTTTGGATATATTCGTCTCATTGAATTGGAGAGTGGGTGGGGGGAGTGTTGGTGAAGTGAACCTTCACACCGACACCCTTTTTTTGTGACATCAAAGAAGATGTCATAGTGATTTTGAAAGCATCAATGAACAAATCTAGAATTATTTTTTATCGTGAATAGAGCATAAAAACACTTCTGTCTCTGTTTACCATCTCATTCTCAAAACGTTGCGTGAGAAAGACATCAGTCATTTTCCACCAACTTCTAATAAAAAGTTTTGATCACTTGGAATCATCAATATATTAGATAATTATGTTTGCGCGTGGATTTCAATGAAAAAACATCAGCGAAATTTCTTTTTCGAGGAAAAATACGCGATGATCTGCTAAATTATCTTGTATTTAGTCAAATCACAGTATACAGTTAACTCCATTTGATAAAATGAATTGTATTGTACACTACTATTGAAAATCATTCGTCTTTGCTTTATATAAGAATTATTCTAAAGAGAATTTCTTTTTTTCCGTTTTTGATCTCCTGAAAACTATAGAATATCTTGACAGATTAAATATCAAAATCTAAGGTCCAGTTGCTAGAGAGTCGTTTCATGAGAGAGAATGGCAACAAGATGCTAATGGCATTCATTTCGTCAGTGAATTAGTTTATGCAGTTTATCTCAAGCAGACATTTTGACACAAATCAGATAAAGATGTCGCCACTTTTTGATAGATCAATTGAATTGATTGCAAAAAAAAAATAAATCAAAATGAAATCGTTGAAAAGCTTCATGAATGATCGAAGTTTGTTTTTGTCTATTGAGTTGAACAGAATTCTTTTTGATTGAAACTCTAATTGAATGGTTAAGTTATGATTAATTATAAAGGTAAATCTTTAATGATCATCATCATTTCATCCTCTTTGTTGTTATTTGCCATTTTGAACAATAGACAATAGAATTTGCTTGTTTTTCGAATAGAAAAAATGAAACTTTCAGTCGAACATAGATCATGTTTTGTTATTATTGATTTTTACCAATTCGTCTTCATAATGATAGAAATAACGTTTAATCATTTCATCAGTAAGTCTTTTTCTCTTGTTGATTTCTGTGGCATGTTTGATTTTTCCTAGAAGATTTGAAGTTAATGAAAATGACACAAAGGGTTGCTAGTTTTGTTCTTGCTCATTACTTGTATCGAATTTCAATTTGAAAGAATACCCATATCATTGAAACCGAGTCACTTTTGGCGATTACTCGGCAACTTTCCAACAAGCTTCAACAGTAAGTTTTTGTTTGAATTTATATTTTTTCTTTTTTTGTTCAGATTATCTAATCATCTCAAACTTGTATTTGAGGTTGAAAGACTCGATTGTGAACATCTATGTATGAAATTTAAAGAGATTTCATTGAAGAGAAAAGTTCATGATCAATTCTATGGTGAATTTAGTTATTTTTCTTCATCGAATATAAGTGTATTAGCAGGTAAACTTTATTCTTCACTATGGCTGACAAATCTTCGTGCTCATTCTCATCAAGAAACGAATAAATAATTAGAAAAACGTTCAATTCCGAAACGGTAAATTGCTTTGTGACGTTCTTAATTCTTAATTCGAATGAATTTTTGATGAAAAATAGATGCCATTTACTGATCAATTTAAAGATATTCAACCTATACAGAAAACTCATGTTTTTTTTCCCAAAGAAGATCATTTCCAATAATGAAACATTTTTTTCTGTACCGAATAGAATGAGTAAGTTGTGCCAAACGATCAATTAACTTGATTATCAATTCAATATCTTCGCTCTGTGTGTTGTCTCGTGAGAAGATCTTTGTCTAGTTCTTCTTCAAGTAGACAGCACTTCTCACACTACTTAATCGAACTGGTAGAATACATCTCACGATGAAAAGGTCAAAGAATATTGTCATAAGAGTATCATTAACCTGAAGAAAGTATTCTAGAAAGTTTTTTTCATTTTAGATAACTGATAAAAAGTTGATATGATGTCATCATCGACAAAGCCAGTAGAACACACCAAGGAAGAGTTAGTAAGTCATAGTTCTAATGATAAAACTAAGATCCACTGTGAAACACGAGAATCATGTATAATATGCAACACAAAGCTCTGATCTTTGTCTAGTTGAGCTTGTATCAGAATTGATCAGTTTCGGAAGAAAAGAGGCACGTGTTGTTATTAATAAAACTAGGTGTCTAGGTCACTAGTCAAATCAATGCAGTTTCTCGTATTTAAATATTTTTTTTTGAAACTTTGATTATAGAATACTAGTAATAAATCATCGTCAGAAGAAGAACATGAAGTTCAACAACGCCTCATCAAATATAGCCGGATAATTCGATCTGAACATAAGACCTCGAATGAACGTGCATTTATTGATTATCGAACAAATCAATTGAAAGAAAACGTTCCATTTACCTATTCATCCAATGGTCACACTCATCTAATAATCAATTCTGATGTGAACATTAATTTAACAACCATAAAACAACTCGCATATTTATCCACATTTGTTGTTAAAATTCGTGTCGAATTTTAGCAAGCAGAAATAACAAGTGATATAAACGGAAGTGATTTAATCATCAATGATCGATATATTATTACAGCAGCTCATATCTTTAACCCATTAATAGAAAAAGAAGATGTACTTGTGCCATATAAACATATTGAATTTACGTCATTATCATATGCATCTGATCAATTATTCAACACAGATAATACAAATATATTTGAAGCTAAAATAATCATTCGTGGTATTAATGGCATTGGATTACAACCACACGAAATTTGTTTGAATTATGATGATGATGTTGCAACTTTGAGTATTTGCAGATATGAACAAATAAAAGATGTATTAATGTCCGAAAACAAAAAGGCTTTTTGTCCAACACGATTATTGGACAGAGCCGAACTTGAACCGAATTCATCATTATTTTTGCTGGCATATTGTTCAACAATCCGAACAAAAAACGATGTGGAATTTTATGAAGAATGTCCAGGTTATTCACTATATACACGAGAACATTTGAATTCTTCCATGCATCCCAACCATCGAACAGTGTCGATAGGAAAATGCATAGCAAACGACGACATACATATCGTTCATGATTGTCCTTCATTATGTGGTGCTAGTGATGGTTGCATATTTGATGCCGATGGACGATTGGTTGGTGTGCATACTGGTGTTTGTGATGGTGATGTGCATTACAATGTTAATGGTGAAAGACGATTATGACCGTATGCACTGAATCAAGCATTAGCAATATATTCGGATCGGATTATACATCATCTAGCAACTGTCATACCAACTTGGAAATAGCAACACTATGATGATATTATTCTGTGCAAAATATTGAAAAAAATTCTTATTAGATTTTCTGTCTCTTCTTATTTTATCATTCATGTCATTGTTTCATCTTATAGGTTCATCACATGATAAACAATGGAGTTCAGATGGATCAAGAAAGAAGAGTGCGATGACACCGACGAATGATATTTTATTAAGTCGTATCAATCGTTCATAGAACAACGCCTGGATAGAGAGACAAGCATAGATGCAACAATTTGACATAGCAACAGTCCTAAATAAGAAAAAAGATCATAAGAAAGAAGAGAAGAGGTATAAACAATAGCTAGGGATATTGTTGGTGACATCAAGACAATAATTTTCGACGAGAAATCAAAACAATAATAGACAAGCCTAGAGCTGTTGTAGCCATTTTCGTCAACCATCCTATCCAAATGGTCAAACCTTTTCTCTTCCAATTTTTGCATACATTCGTCAATGATTCTGCATCATTACACCTCGGAAAAGCTGTTTCTGGGATTTTCCTGTCCAAAAATTGGCATAATGGTGCCCATCCATCTTCTACTTTATAAATGAGAATTCGTTCCGATGCAATTGATGATTTAATCTTGTCTATATACGATGACATCATATGTTTGCCTGCATTCGGATAATTGTATACATTTTGCCACCAAGCTAAACGTGGTTTCATATATTAATGATATGCATAGATGTCGGCGAGAGGCCATATACATAAAGTATCCCAACGCGAAAAGCATATATTTCATTAGAAGTTGTAAAGATATGAACCACTTTTCAGGATCGCGGTATTGCAAGATCACCTGAAAAGTAAGAACAAATAGAGAGAAATAGTTCAATTCAAGTATTTCATTATTTTTCAATGTACCTTCGCATTAGGATAGGCTTGAGCAATTTCAACTGCAAAATCAGCAAACGGAGAATTGACACCAGCCACATATTCTGGGAAACGTTTATCAAAAAAATCTCGCCAATCTTGACTGGTCCATGTTTTCTCGAAATGATTTGCATAGACTTCTCGCCAGGCTGCTATTACTTGTGGATCAGCAGTGTCAGGATTCATATGCATTACTTTTACAAAACCTAATTGTTCAAGAGCCATTCGCATTGATGTTGTTCCCGTTCGTGGTAGACCAGCAACGATAACTTCGATAGGCATGACGTTGTAAAAGAGGCTCGAATGTATTCTAAACGGAGAGAGACATTCATATATAAATGTTTGTACACCAAAATAAACTGATCGTATACACGTTTCACTAATAACAAGAAAAGAAGCTGCATACAGAGAGAGAAAAGGAGAACACGTATGAATATTGCATAAATGACACATACAAAGTGCTTCTTAATTATTGATAATGCTCTCATATGTTCGAAGGAGAGTTTTTGAAAAGATATTTGACGGTCACCTAACCTTGAAAAAGATTTGTCTCTGGTTTCACTTTCAAATACCCTTTTCCGGTTATTATATCACTTTTATTTTTCGCAGTGTAACGACAATATTTGTGCTAGATCACATGTCACACTGATATAGTGCAGAATATACAAAAGATGAAAAGTAACTGTCAACAATCGGATGCTTCTACAATATGCGCACACGCCACTAACGACAGTGATCGAACGAGGAAAAAATTCGTCGGACATTCTCATTCACCCAATCAAATAATCATTGCATAAGATCATGTCAGATGATATAATATGCTGACGAAAATATCTTAAAGGAAAATATGCAGTATTGATTCGTTGGGTTAGAATAAAGTAAACCGTTTATATTTTTAATATTTGCCTTCTATTTTTCACTCGATCAAAATACTCTTTTTCTGTCAAAAGATAACACTTTATGTTCTCTACAAATTTGAAATGGTCTTCTTTTTATTTATGTTAAAACAAAGTTCAAAATTGAAATATACTAAAGCAAATGAATATTTTTATTATATTGAAAATTCATTCGAATAGGAAAAAAAAAACTTCAATATAAAATGGACGGAAAAAAAAGACGTATCACTGTAAATGAGATAAATATGTTCAAGTAAAATAATAAGCAAGTTCTTCTTCTTCTTCATTTGTTTTATTGATTGTATCTTGATCAGCTTTTTTCAATTCAGGTGGTCTTGATCGTTCAGCTATTGGACGACCAACATGTTTCTTAGGTGGTTCTTTAGCACGTAATGCAGCTTTACGTTTCTTTTCTTCAGTAGCTCGTTCTTCTTCAAGTTTCTTTTGTTCACGTAAACGAATACGTCGTTCTTTTTCTTTGGCTTTTTCAGCTTCTTGTAATCGTAGTGGATCCATAAGTTCAATTTCTTGAAATAATTCTTCAAGACGATTTTCAATAGATGCAAGATTTTTTAATGGATCACTTGTAACAGGATTTTCACTAAAAATTTTCTTATAAACATTACCTATAACTTCTGATAATTGTTCAAGATATTTATCTTGTTCAACTTCTTCATTAAATAATGAATGAGCACTAAGAAAAAAGAAACGATATATATATATAGAGAGAGAGATTTCTCTTTTTGTTATTTTCAATATGAAATTTTTTTACCCAACTTTGTCCAGTAATTCTGTTTCTTTTTGTTTTTCTAATTCAATTGCTTGTTCTAATTGAGTAACTTGTCGTTGTAATGATTCAGTTTCAAGATTTTTCTTTTCCATAGTTACTTGTAATTCTCGTGTTATTTCTTCTAATTGTTCTTCATGATCTTGACTATTTTGTATTAATGATAAATTTTGTTCTTCAAGTTCAGTAAATATCGCTAATAATTGTTGAGGATCAGTAAAATATAATTCAAAATCATTATCTAAATCATTCATATTCAATTCAGATGGTGATTTATTCATATCTGTTTCACTGCCATGTTTACCACCAAATTCTACATCATGAGAAGAAGCTGATGATCGACGTCGACTACCATCTTTAACAAAACTTTTTTGTGGTAATAGACCACCACCACCACCACCACCACGTTTACCAATTTTCGAATCAACAATACGACTTTGTGGACGACTACCTGATTTACTTGCTAGATCATCAGATAAAGATGATTGTACATCAAGTTTTTGACGTGAAAGACGTTCTTGTTCGAGTTTTTTACGACGTTCTTCTTTCCATTCCTAAAAATACATAAAACAAATCGAGATTACTAATGAGAATAGAAAATCAGAATGGAGTTATTCAAAAATGATTTTTTAAAATTATTATCTGTTTACAAGTCATCTATAAAGAACGTTCGGCACACACAGTTCGGATCTAGACACTAATGTGTTTGGTTCGACGGGTTCTAGACAGAAGGAACGGAGAAAGTCAAATACGTCCTCAATTGACATTATTTCTGAAGGATTACTGTGAGACTTTCGAACCTTTGCTTTTTACATTATACGTAAAAATTGATAATAAATACAGCACAATCAATTTCAAAAGGAATATGATCAGATTTATCGTTTCTAGATATGTTCGTTCTATTGCTTCCTTTCAGACTTTCTTTTTTGGGAACATTTCAAAGACTCATTCATACTGCTTAACCTATGAGTCCTACAAAATTTCTGAACGGAAAGAATACAGAATTCTGATTCTAAGCTAATCGTTATTTACTCACAACAAAAGACTCGACACTTGGATGTCATCAAACATGTTTTTTTTCTTCCTCCTATCAATAAAATATTTTCTTTGACATTCCGCATCCTCTCCCTTGAAAATAAAATTTTTTTTGTTATCGAATGCCCTCTTAGATGATTTAGAAATATTCTTCAATAGATAATACCGTTGGTGTAATTTGATCAAGAAATTGTTTATATTGTTTTAATTCATTTAATTCATCTTCACGTCGTACAAGTTCACTTTTTAATGCTGTTATTTGTCCATGTAAACGTTTAATTTCTGCAACTTTTTCTAATTTTTTACGTGCTTCTTCATCAGCTCTAATGCAAATAAAACAAATAAATAGAAGCTCTTCAATTAAGAAAGAAGAAAGAAAAAAACATTCTTACAAACGAGCTGCTTCATTAGCATTTTTATTATTTGCTGCTAAAAATTGATCAAACATATGCTAGACAACAAAAAAAAAGATGAAAATTTCAATAAATAAAAAAAAAGATAATATTTATTAACAATAAAAATACATACTGCATCTTCTTCTAAATCTTTTTCTGCTTTTTCAATTCGTTGTTCTTCAGCAGCAGTTATCTCTTCAAGTTTACGCATTTCAGTACGTTTCACTGTTAATTCATACTTAAAGACAGAAAAAAAGAAAAAGCGAACAACTGAAAAAATATAATTCAATAAAAGCTTATAGAAATTACTTGTAAAACAAACATATTACGTTTTTTTCCAATAAAATCTTGTAAACTTTCATTTTCAACACGACGATTACGTGTAATAGCAACAAGCCATGGTGCATTATCACGCATTGATGCAACACGATTTTCTTTATTTTGTGCACGCTAAAAAAAATAAATGATTACAAGTTTATTTATTTCAAATAGGGAAAAAAAAAATAACAAAATGAATTGTTTACTTCATGTTCAATTTCTTCATCAATTTCTTTCAATACACGAAAACGTCTTCCTTTCATAAGACGTTGAGCTTTCGATAATTTTTCATGTACTTTAAGATTTTGCATACGTTCACGTTCCTTTTTTTGTTTTTTTTAATGAAATAGAAAATATCCATTTGAATGATAAAAATTAAAAAAAAATTACTTGTGCTTTTTCATGTTTATCAAGTTGACTTAATGCACAAAAATCCACATCAGGTGAAAATTTAAATGGATTTAAATCATCTTTTTTTTTTAAATCACTAAGTTGTTGATGTTGAAGTTGAAGACCTGTTGGTATACTTGATGAACGATGTTCACCTTCACTTGGATGAGCTGATGATTGAGTTTTTGGCTTTCCTTCTCCATCACGAAATGTTACTTTTGATGTAGCTCGTGAACCAAGTCCTTGAATAAAAAAATTAACAAAAATTTATTTTAAATCATCAATAAATTTATTGAAATATTTTGCAAATATCAGTAGGTAACAGCTCACATAATCAATGATTCGAAAAAGGATTGAACAAGTATTCTTTTTACCTTGTTTTGCAGATCCTGGACCTGTTTTTTCTGCTCCAGCTGTATCACTATCGACCATAGAAGACATGATCGATAGATTTTTGTTTATTATCTACAAATACAAAGAATATTTGGTTTTAGTGAATAATAATATATTTCACTGTTTCAGTGAAATTTCCTACACACACACACACACGCGTACGCTCAGACGAAAATAAATGTTAGATGAAAAGAATTGAAAATAATGAGCGAAAAAAAAAACATGATAGCAGGATATGAAATTGCACACTAATCTAGCATTATTTTTCCATTTGACTATTAAAATATTCAATGCCATCCACCTTTTTCAAGAAGTTTATCTTCATTAAGAACAGTTTTCCAGTCAACTTCAAAATATTTTTTATCATATCCTTCAATTAAATCCCATTCTTCATTTTTTTCACTTAATGCTCGTGAAATTTTCGGAAGAATACCAACAACTTGTTTAAATGGTATAACATGTAAACGATCTGATCGTGATGGATCTTCAGGTAAAAGAATACCTAAAATGAAAAGTTATTGTTTTTCTTTTTCTCATAGAAAATTTCATAAAAAAAAAGGTTAATCAATTACCTAATTTACGAAGAAATTCAATAGCTTGATCACTTTTAAAATTAATATTAGCATTTGTTTTCTGACGAATCCAACTTTCAATTTCTAATTCAAGAATTTTTGGTGTCACTTCAACATTTAATTTTTGTCTCCATAAAATAATCATATAAGCAATTAGACTAGAAAATAAAATCATTCATTATTTTATTTTGTTTAATGTCTGTGACATTATTGATTTATCTCTTATAATAGATTAATTGATAGAAGAGCACAAAATTCTAAAATATATGATAGATTACTACGTTTTTTACTCTCATCCCTTACAGTGACGTATCCAGGATTTTTCAGTATGTTGAATATCGATTTCTGAGCATGGAATCCAGATAAAACTCGTGTTAGATCTAAATAATGGGATTTTATCAAAAAAAATTTGCACTCCGAGGTTGCGAAAAAAATTAGCATTTTCCTGATCCCCCCATCTAAAATCTTTTGCTCTTAGGAGTATCATGATTTTTAGAATTTCATAGGAAGCTACATCGAATTTCATCGATAGATTTCAAATCTCGTCTAAAAATATGCAACCGTTCTAGAGCTATGACGTTTTGAATTTTTGCTACATGTCAAAACAATTTTTGCATAATTTCAAAATGTCATAACTCTGGAATGGTTGCATATTTTTAGACGAGATTTGAAATCTATCGATGAAATTCGGTGTAGATTTCTACGAAATTCTAAAAACCATGATACTCTTAAGAGCAAAAAATTTTAGAGGGGAGGATCAGGAAAATGCTAATTTTTTTCGCAAACCCCGAGTGCAATTTTTCTTTGATAAAATTCCATTATTTAGATCCAACACGAGTTTTATCTGAATCCCATGCTCAGAAATCGAGATTCAACATACTGAAAAATCCTGGATACGTCACTAATCCCTTATAAAAAAAAACAACAAAATGCATTTTATAGCAATTTTGTTGATAAATGTATTCTCTGTTGTTCATATCATTTTAACTATTAAAACTAATAGATTTTCCATTTTTCTTAAATACTCGATTATATAGAATAAATTATTATTATGAAAAACATATAAACATACATTTCTTTACTTAATTCATCTTCGGCTCGATCAATAATCATTGCTAATAATTGTTTATTTGATGCAATATTTTTATAAAATAATAAACGATTCATATTTGATAAATAATTTATTTTTGATTTATAAGAACTTCTTATTAACCAATATATAAGTAATAATGTTAAACTACTACCACCAATAACTAAACCTGGTATATGAAATTCAGCCATTGTTGTTATTAAATGTGTAACAGCTGTACTTGTAGCAATAAAAAATGTAAACCAAATAAGTCGTTGTTCAAACTGTCCTATTTGTAATTTACCAATAGGTAATAATTGTGGAAGATATTGTAATGGTATATCACGAAATGCTTTCAAATATAAACGATCTTGTCCTTTAAGACGTACAGCTAATATAATACGTTTAAAATAATCATTTGATATTAATGAATTTGATTTTCGAAAAAATAATTTTTTCCATCTTGATAATTGTTCAATTGGTATTTGTTCACGACCAAGTATCCAAAATTTTAATACATCATAATCATCACCATTGATTTTAATATTAACATTTGTTGATGATGATGAATTATCTTGTATAATAAATTTTTCTAAAAGTATATTTCGTGGTAATTCTATAAAATTTGAACGATGAAGTAAATCATCTATTTTTTCTAATAACCAATATTCATTATCTAAACGATCACGATATGATATACGATAATGATCAATTATTTCATTATCAGGATTTAATGGTTTAAATAAATTTTTTAATTCATTTAATATTGGATGATAACGTTGTACAACAGCACTATCAAAACCTTCACATAATTGATGAAATACAAGACGATCATCATCATTATCAACTAATTGATTGTCACTAGCTATTAAACGTATTAATGAAGGACGTGTTAACTAAATAAGTGTTATTTTTTTTTTTTTTTTTTTTTTTTTATCTCTAAAAGAAATAAAAATCCTACCGGAATAAAATGTTCTCTTGTTGTAGTAATATTCATTGAAGATTCTTTATTTTTCTTTGATGGAAAAAATGGTAAACCAGATCGAATACTTCGAAGAAAAGCAGAAAAACGTGATGATGGTATTCGTTCATGATGTTGTTCTTTTTTTATTGTATGTTGTTCATTTGTTAATGATGATACATTTGAATGAATTGGTATACCAGATAAAATAAATGTACTTGATACTTTTGTATCTTGATAAAGATCATTAGAAATAAGAGATGTTTTATCTAATTGTTTAACTTCTAAAAGATCATTAAGAGAAATAGATTTTATATTATCATTGTCAAGTTTTTTTTTTTGTTTTAAATAATTTGTTGGAATTCCATCATGTGTTGTTTGTATTTCACTAACTTTTGGATATGGTGAAGTAGATAAAGTCGCTCGTATTGAAATAATAATCAAACGACGAGTAGTTTGATGTAAATAATAACTAGATAACATCTAAAAACAAATGAGATCTAGTTAGTTAGCAACCGTTCGTTGCTTTCATCATGATCAAAATAGCAAAAGAAAAATGAGAGAAGTATTACAATAATCAATAGAATATTTGTTAAGATGTCGTTAGTTATGCGAAATAGAAAAGAAAGATTGAGGATGTTTCATAGCAACAAAATTTTTGTCAATGTTGTTTCGTTTCTTTTTTTTAAATATGTTTACTAAAACTTCCTTGTTGTGGAAATGGTAAAAGACGTTCAATACGTGGAATAATTTTAAGTAATTCTTGATGAACTTCTTCATCTTCTTGTGTTTTTCTTTCACGATTTAATAATATTTTTGCAAATTCCATTGCAGCTGGACGTGAATTAAGTTCAATATAACATTTAATAATCATTAATAAATTTTTACTATAAAAATTTGGTGAAATTTCTTCAGCTAAAAGAAATTTTTTTAAAGCATCATGAACTGTTCCTTTAGGTAATTCACCATAAATTAATTTTGCTATACGTCGTTTCCAACCAGATAATTGTGCTATTTCCCAATACCTTGATTGTTTTTCAAATAGAAAAAATAAGAAATTCTAGTTTTTTCTATTTTTGTTTTAAAAACTTTACCATGAACCTAAAAGATAATATGATGTTGGATCTTGTGGATTTAAACGAACAGCTTCTTCAAAATGATCAAGTACTTCATATGCATTACGAATTTGTTCATCTGTACTTGTATATTGACTTTTTTCATTAAGTAAAATCCCATACCATTTATGAACAGAATAAATATGATTTCCATGAATAAGAGCTAATTTAACTTGTTCAAAACCTTCTTCAACTAATTTTCTTTTTAATTTTTTATCTTGTGTTATTAATGAAAGTTTATAAAAAATTCTAATGAAATAAAATGAATAAAACTAAGAAAGTACGATTGTGTGATTATATATATACCGAGCTATACGCCATTGAATATAATGACTTTGAAATAATTCATTTGTTTTATTTTTTTCAATATATTCATATGCTTTTTGAAATTCTTCTTTATCAAACATTGTATCTAATTGTTCAACAATATTTGCAAGATCTAGTTAAGAAAAGAAATATTTTTAAAAATATTAATATTTAAATCAAAAAACAAACTTTTTGGTCGATTTGATTCATTAGAATCTTCAATTTGAGTTGTTGCACGAACCATTAACCATAATGGTAAAGTTGAAAGAGGAATGCGACGTTGAATTTGAGTTAGAAACGTAGTACGTTTATTGAACAATGGAATAAAACGCCATAGCTAGAAAAATAAAATCAAAATCATTTATATTAGTGCTTTTTATCTAAAGATGAAATGATCTTTTGCGGTTTGTAATTCGTATGATATCTATTGTATACCTGATTTCTATGACGTGAAAGAAAGAAAAGACGTAACCATGAAAAAGAACGCATTAATAATATGATCTAAAATATTTATTTTTATTCAGAATTATTAAATAAAAAAAAATTTTAAAATATTTGTTTAAAAAAATATTGAAATTTTTGCAACAATATTCAAAACAAAATTTTGTCCTTAAACAGACAAATGTCGAAATATTTCTTTATAATGTATAATCACGCCAAATACTAGAAAAGTATATAAGATAATATTTATACATTTAAGAAAATATATTATTACCAATGAGTAACTTGACGATCGTTCGGATAGAGATTGATCAATTCCAAAACGCGAGCAGGAGGATCTAAATCATGACGTAAAGCTCGTTCATAACGATCAATACGTGGAATACCTAATCAAATACATATGATGTAATCTTGATTGATAAATATTTCAATAACAATCACTCACCAGTACAAGGTCCATATGTCATATCAAGATCAAACTGTTTAAGTACTTCTAAATCTTTGTTAGAAATTTTTTTTACAGTTGAATTCGTTTCTACAAGAAGATTAAGTACATTGTCTTGTCTCTTACTTTTCTAATCTTCATAAGAACTTACTTGAAGTATCTACAACATTCTGTTTATCGACGATTGAAGTATCATCATTATTTTTTTTTCGTTTTTTTATCGAACTATTGCCAATCATATCCTCCAATTTTCTCTGTCGTTTTGTATTTTTCGACATCTAAATCAAAGTAGACAATTTCGTTTTCTATTTTTAATTTATTTTTTTTTATTTAATCTCTCGTTCTGTCTCTATTTATCAAAAGAAAAAGGAAGATAACGGCACGCATACACACAGCGTACATAGACGAAATCGTTTTTTTTTTGTAAAAAAAAAAAAAAAAACTTCGAAATCAAACGAAAGGAGAAAAGAAACCGTGACTTTGAATGAAAGATAGGTTGAGAAAATCCACAATACAAAATACATAAATATGATCTAACTATCAAACAAAAAAAAGCAGAAGGCAACAATCAGATCATATGTCGATTCAAATTTACAGTTTCATCAAAAAATAAAATACACACACGAAGAAAAAAAAAAAAAAAAAAGGAAAGAACTAATGAAACTTTGATCACTTTATATGAGAAGAAGAAATCAAAAAATAAACATCGAATTTTTTTTTTTTTTTTTGCTTCTCATTTAATGTTCGTGGAAGGATTATTTCGAAGAAAATCACTAACAATCGATGGTATATCGCCAGGAGAACGTGTAGCATATGCTTTTATTAATGGATTTAATGATGAAACATGTAAAAATGTACTTGATTTTATTGCACGCATAGCTGTATTTGGTGTTGGCGCTGTAAGACCATCAAATGTTGGTGATGACGGTGGTTGTATTAAATTTTTTGTTTGTAATCGTTGTTCAAAATCTATTGTTTTTATTTCATCATCTTCATCAATATCATCATTAATTGTTGATGTAAGTGATGTTGTTAATGTTTCAAATGTACGTAATGACATGCCAAATAAACGTTGTATAACTTGTTGTAATAATGCATTTGTTTCCATTTGAACACCATGTGTTGGTGATAATGGTGGTTCTTCATTTAAATCAGGATCAGGTGCCATTGTATCAATTGTTTGTGATATTAATCCTTGTTGAGTTATTAATTCAACAAGATTTAATCGATTTTTTGTTGTTCTAAAAAAAAAGAAAATTCCTTTTTTTGAAAAATTAATTGAATAAAAAAAATCAAAATTTACTCAGATGAATTTAATGGTAATTCTAAATTATTTTCTTGTGTTGTAGAAGATTCTTGTTCTTCTTCATCATCTTCTTTAACTTCATGTAAAATTTGAGCACGTGTATATACACCGGGTATTGTTTGAAGACATGATGAAAGACTTGGTTCAGCTAATTGCTGCCAACGTTTTAACATATTTGATCCTAATATATATCAATTGAAATATATATATATTATTTGTGTTTAATTTTACCTTCAAATCGTTTAACAAGTCTTAATCTTGATGAAATTCCATGTGGTACTCGATGTTCAAATTGATAAGTAGATGATGATCTATTATAGAATTATTTTATTATTAATAGATTATATAAAATAAAACTTTCACATGCATACTTCGAATCAGCTACAGGTATAGGCGAACATCGATGACAATATGGACAAGACGAATTACTAAGCAGGTGAAATTATATTAAAGCATTATTAAACATCAAACAAAATTTTGTCTACTTTGTTTTTTTTTTCTAGTTACTCAAAAAAAAAAATACACACAAAAGAAAAATATTTTCTATTATATTAATAAACTAATTTTAATGTAAAATAATAATTCTATATGAACTAATTTAGTATTCGTTAATCGTTTATTTTTCATTATTGATATTCACAAAAAGAATTACGGATGAAAACAAAAAAAAAAAAACGTTATTTTGAAATATTTCAATCCGACTTCTTTTTTTTTCTTTGAAAGATATTTAATAGACTATATGAATCTTCTTTATCCAAGATCAGTCGAAGCCTACCTACGATGCCATAGAAAATAATTATAAATATGTTCAATTATCTGTCTAAGTAAAATTTCATATTCTAATTTTTATCAGACGAAATTAAAATATTGTTTTCAATGATGAGATCGATTAGAAGTAATGCGAAGACATCCACAATAGAGAATGTATGAATTATAGTTAAACATTCAATAGTTTTAAGCGAATTCTTCTATATATAAAAAATCTTAGTTCTGAACATCTCTGCACTTCATCAAATAAAAAGTTTAATTTCAAGATTCTCGACAGTTTCTTAAAATGAAGTGTCTAATACTAGCTTGATATTCGCGCAGTGACAAAAATAGTTTATTGTAAAAGTTTCAGATTCTTTGATTGGTTCTTATCCTCAAAGAAGAATATCAAAGCTACCGGCATACTAGTGGCGTAACCAGAAAAAACTTGTAGAGGAGGCTCAGCCCCCCTGGTCATGTCTGTAGACGGGGCTCAAGCCTTTCTTAAGCGAGACTCAACCGTTTGTAGAGGGGGCTGAGCCCCCTCTAGCCCCCCTCTGGTTACGCCAATACGGCATACTTAAGCAGTGTAAAAAACAAAGTTGTATCTAAGAATCGGAACAACAAAATGATTTCAAACAATTCACAATAAACTATTCTTGCTAAGACCAGTCTGTATAGAAAGTTTCTTCATGTTTCTGATCTAGATCATAGTATCAATCTATAATATATAATGTGGTGAACTTTCACAAGAAGAAAAATCGAACAAAGTAGAAAAATTTCTTCTAATACTACATGAGATTTATTAAAAATTTATCCTCATAATACCTGCTTAAACTTTCTGTATCACTAAATGCTGAATCATTAATTGTTGATTCTCCATCGGTATCACTTTGTTCTCGTGATATTTTTCTACGTAAATTTTTTTTAATTTTTTTAATTTTTTCATTGTTATATGTAGTTGGAGGACAAAGTTGATTTGGATCTTCAAGAATTTCTTCAAGTTCAGATTTAAGTGAATGTTCTAAACCCATGAAATTTGCATATTCAACAGGAGATAAAAATACTGTATTATGATGTGATGATAAATCTGATATTGATGATGATGGTGATATATTAAGTAATTTTTGTTGTAAATTATTAACTTCAACTTGAGTTTTGTGAAGTTTATCTAAACATTCACTATAATTGTGTTCTAATTGTTGAATCTAATAAAAACAAAAATTAAATTAATAAAATAATTTTTTTTTTTTTTTGTTTTACTTTTATTTCATATTCTTGACGATTTTTTCCACTAATGGATAGAAGATTTTTTAATTCTTCATTTTCTTTTTTTAATTCACATAATCGACGACGAATTTCTCGCATCTATATATCAAATAATTAATCAAATTTTTTTTCGTTAAAAAAAAAAAAGCTATGTAATTTACCTCATAAGATAAATGAAGAACTTCATTTTGTTGTTTACAATTTTCATCATTTTTCTTAATTAATTCTTGTTGTAAATTATCAATATCAGCATTTGCATGAGCTAAAACAAAATTTAATAGTTTTTTTTTGTTTTGTTAATTCAAAATTTATTCTTTTACCTAAAGCATGAACAAAATTATCAACTATAGACTGTTCTTGATGTTCATAATTTTCACAATCAAGTTTTAATTGTATAGTCTAGATCAAAAAAAAGTTCATTTTTTTTTTTCAAATTTAATATTAATATAATATTCAACATACTTCAGTACGTAATTCTTGATTTTCATCTTCAAGATTACGAATTTTTTGTTCATAATGTTGAACATCAAAATTACTAGAAAAAAAACCTCAAATTCAAAAAAATTTTCTATTCTTTTTTATTTTATTTACTTTGCTGCTACTGATTGTAATTCATTTTCTTCAAGATCACTATAAAATCGAATCAAACGTTCTTTAAGAACTAGATCATGTTTAAGTTGTTTAACTATTTCAGTTGTTTGTTCAATATCTTGTTCAAGTAATGTTACTTGACTACGTAAAGATTTATTACTTTCAAGTAAATTATGACCTAAAGTCACGGCCATTTGTAAATCATTCTCGCGATCTTCTAACATGCGAGTAACAGCACTTATATCATGGTATGTTTTAGTCATTTGACTTATTCGATCACTTGATGATGCTAGAATTTAAATACAAACTATTTTAAGAAATGAACAATTTTAAATAGAAACAAAAAATAAAACTAAACGTGCATAGAGACACAAAATATAAAATTACCATAAATAAGCTTTGTATAAGCAAAAAAAACCAAATGACTAGAAGCGAAAAGAAAGAATAAAAAAAAGCAAAGCATTGATTGGGATCATGATCTTAAAATCTAGGCTAATTCGTTTTGAATCCGAATGTTGTCATGTATGAACAAAATTTTTCGAAGTCGAATTTGAAAAGTTTATGAAAAAATCTGAGTGTTATTATATTGCAATAGGTTACAAAAAAATAAACTATGCAATTCTGCACATCTCGGATATAAAAAAAAACGGCACGAAATTATCTTACAAGATCTATCAGTTTTAAATAATAACTGTGATAAACATAATTTTTTTTTCTTTTTATAAGCTCAATATAAATATAGATATTCTGGATTGAGGTAGGATTTCATGTTCATAAAAATGACATGATGATCATATTTACCGATTAGATTTCAGAGTCATACAGGTGGTATATCGTCTGTGTCTAACACTGCATAATCTAATCGTTAAATATAATCAATATGTCATCTTTTAGGATATGCAAACGTATATCGATGTACATTATTGATTTTTAGATTAAGTTTACAAAACTCAAAATATTATAGTACCCACAATTTTTAGTCATAACCCATGAATCATCTAAAATGATGTACTCATTGAAAATTGTTTTCTTTATGTAGAATTATATATGCTTTATCTTTCTAACCAATTGAAATTGAAACCTAAGGAGATGGTAGATTTACACTATAATCCAGTCATATCCTTTAGTAAAGATTACCACGAAAAACAAAACTATTGATATTCATTGATTGAATATATTGAGAGAAATGAATGTTGACAACGATTTTTACATTTAATCCCGACAAATTCTCAAAATATTTTTCTCTAGACTCGTGACACTCGAAAAATAATTAAATTCATTGGACTGGAATCAAGACCAAAATAACTTCCTTTCAACATGTGTTACAAAGAAGAAGAAAAAAAAAAGCCGTCAATGCACTCCCTAAGGGATAAAAATATGAAATACAATGTAGTTACAGTTACTAATCGCAGAGAGATTGCTTTATTATATCCATTTTGGGACATATTTTTTCACTATCCTTCTACTTAATTATCTACAAATGCAATAAGGAAATAATTCATATAATAGAACGCGACGTTATTGATACACGATCTGTGATAAATTATCAACAACGTCTGTAATAAGCACAACTTTTTTTATTCTCATACTTGAACAAGTCTTTTACATTATCGTTTACAAAAACATATTTTGAGTTTAGCCATGTGGAAAATTGGATCCCAACCGTGTTAATCTAACCTTTTCATATAGCTATATAATATCAAAAATTGTTTTCGAATGTATTGAATAAATGAAACATATATTTAAATTTTGTTCTATCGTATGTGTACCTAATTTCGTTCGAGATATATCTTATTCTCTTCTGAAATCATTTATCTGTTTCAAAACTAAAAGAACCTTGACTTTCATGACCTTAAAAGTAAGTCAAGAACAATGATATATTAATATCAACTGGATGACAAAGACTTACTATCCATAACTAATGTATAGTACGTTTCTTATACAAATAATGTACCCATGGTAAAACTAATTGATCAAAAAAAAAATACAAAATTCATCAGTAAAGATTTTTTGCTACTTCAAAACACTTATGAAAAACTTTCTATAATAAACATTCTTCACATAAAACTACCTTCGGTATGCTTTTAACATTATCATTCTCACTTCTTCTACTAGCTAATTTATTATATATAAGAAAAATTCCATATAAAGCCTCATTATACACAAAACGGAAAATGAAAATATTGTAAAAATAAACTTCCGACAAAACTACTATCAATGATTTACGCTTCACATTATCTCTTTTTCTTCCTTCTCATTTTTTCTAACTATGACTCTTATCACGTCTACCTTCTGTTGTTCTAAGAATAATATATTTCGCACTACCAAATAGTATCATTTTTTTTTTCCTTAAGTCAACAAAATTAGATCATGAGCCGACAAAAAAAAAACACAACTGATTGGTATTTCAAACATTATAATGATGAACTAATAGACAAAAAAAAACCAAAACAACAAGCAACAGCGAATAATATACCATCATTTTCTTATCAAGTTACACTTGGATCAATTTCAACAGTCTAATTAGGTTTTTTACTCATATTCAAATTTCTTCCCGTGATTTGTCTTAACTCTTGTATGATACACACAAAAAAAAAATAAATATTTATCATTCTTTCGTCATCGTCAAGAGGACAATAAATTAACGATTAGTAAATAAGAGCAATATGCATATAGGTATCAAAAAAATAAATGACGCAATAAACAAAATACTGAATCATTCGCGGTTGCATGTGTAAACCAACTCAAGCATTAGCAACAAAAAAAAACAAACTTTACCGTAATAATCAAGAAGACCACGAATTTGTGTATTAGTTAAACCTTCAAATTCAGAACCGTCAATACGTGGTGTTTGAATAAAATCTTCGTTTGAACAAGCAAAATCAGTATCAACACGTAAACGATAACGTGGGATTAATTCTTGTACTAGACTGATTACTTCAACTTCGGCCAAATTTGATTGTGTATGAATGTCTAAATAAACGCAAAAAAAAACAAAATTCATCAGAGACAAAAAAAATGTTCACTTATATATATGCCAGGAAAAAAAAAACTCTAAATATATAGATATATATACATTCAGGAAATCAAGTGTTTCATTGACGTCATCTCAAACTACATAGTAAAAGTTTCGATAAAAATTCTTGAAACTATAATTATCAATATAAAAAAGAAAAAAGACTCCAAACAAGCAATTGAGATTACATCGTAGAACATTTTAGATGAACATTATACAAGAGGTATAATATCCTTGTATCCTGTTATATGCAATGGATATTGACAAGTCATATATCATACTATTACGTAAAACGTTGTAAAAAAGAAAGAAAGTGTACTTTAGTTTATTTCTGTGAAAGATTAACTGTATAATATTACTTCATCAATTTTTGAACAATTTTTTCATTGTAATAATGTTTATTACAAATAAATAAACTCACCCGTCAAGACTTCACAATCGATTGTTGACGGGCCTTGGGTAGGCGTCGTCGCATGGGACATAAAATCAAGTTGTAAATTGAAAAAAAAAAGAATTGCTGGCAAATGCACACACACACACACCACCGGAATAAAAGACAGGTGAACAATTATACGTAGGTGGTTAAGTGGATGCGACAAATGAAGAACACTAAAGAAGTACGTCGACGACGGCGCATCTAAAATGGAGAAAGAGAGAGAGAAAGAACACTTGAACTAATTCGATATACAAACAAGAAAATGTAATTGGTATTTTTTTTTTTTTTTTGTCAATGTTTCTTGTACATTAGACAAATCGAATGAGTAATATAGAATTAATCAAACATATGTAATATACAATGATAATTACATTACTATACGATTGTCTCCATATGTGTTAATACATAACCTACATTCTATTTATGTATGTTATAATTTTATATAGAAATAAACGAATGTATAAACCTATCGGACACGCATCATACAATAATGAATGAATAGCATTTAAATTGAACGATGTCCAGCGTCAAGATTCAGGTCATCGAACATAAAGCAAAAGAAATAAAAAAAAATCTTATTGACCTTCACTATTTATTTTATATACAAATAAGGGTATTCTCGATTCTTCATGTTAGACAATATCAGCGGGTGGTTGAGGCTGTTGAATAGACACATAGAAAGCAATCATATAAACATATGTTAATATACGGGTAAATGATCATCAATGCTAACGTTTTGTCTGTCTCATTCATGTGGCGAATCGACTCGACTTTATAATGATATGAATATGACCTTGAAGTATTGGTTAATTATATGAGTCAATAAATCAGTTTTAAAAAAAAAACAAGGAACCTATCAGATTTCATATTTAAAGATGATAGAAATTCATAAAAACAAGTAAAAAAAAGAGAAACCTGAAAAAATAAATCAAATTAATCACGATATAATTGTAAGAAGAAATGAAGCGTGAAGAAAGGGTGAATAGAGAAAATAAATAAGTATAAATAAACAATACGAAGAATGATATTTTGTTCGTTCGTTGCTTGTAAAAAAGGGAACAGTGAGAAATCCAATCAAAATCAAGCGCTAATGCATATGTTAAGTCTATGAAATAGAAATTAGCGACAGTTCAATGAGGAAAGAATTTTCTTCGTCATTTACATATATATGAAAAAACTAATTATGACAACAGTATCAACATCAAACAGTAAAGTTTTACAATTAATACAACAATATGCACATCGATTACGTTCGAATACATCAGTAGATTATGATCCGATATTAGCTGCAATTGGTAATGCTCAAATTGTAATGATCGGGGAAGCTTCACATGGTATCGATTTTCTTTTCTTGAAAAAAAAAACATCATAAGAAGAAAAAGAAGCTATTAATTGATATTTAGGTTCACATGAATTTTATTTCCATCGAGCGGAACTAACAAAACGATTAATTCAAGAAAAAGTATTTTATTCAAAAAAATTCGTTTTTTTTTTTGTTTAAAATTATTCATTAGGGTTTTACTATTGTTGCTTGTGAAGCTGATTGGCCACCAGCTTATCGAGTTAATCGTTGGATAAAAGGACTTTCTTCTGCAACAAATATTCGAGATGCAAATGATGCATTAAAAGAATTTACACGATTTCCATCATGGATGTGGTTTGTAACACTTCATTTTTTTTTTAATATTTTAAAGAAATTTTTATCATTTATATTTAGGCGAAATACTGTTGTATTAGATTTTATAACATGGCTTCGAAAATATAATGAAGATTTAGGACAACAAAAGAAAAAAATTGGATTTTTTGGTATTGATTTATATAGTTTACAAGCATCACGTGAAGAAGTTCTTAAATATTTAGAAAAAAATGAATCAAGTTTGTTAATATTCAAAATTGATAAATTTTATATTTTGGTTTTCTTTTTTTTTTGAAAATAGGTCTTGTTGCTGAAGCTCGTAAAAATTATGGATGTTTTGAAAGATATTCCGATGAACAAGAATATGGTTATTGTGCTGCAACAAAACTTTCATCTGGTTGTGAAAAAGAAGCTATTGAAGTATTAAAAAAAATGTTAGAACATCATGCAAAAAATATATCGAAAGGAAAAACTAATGATAGTAATAGTGATGAAAGTTTTTATGCAATGGAAAATGCTAAAATTGTTCGTGAAGCTGAAAAATATTATCGACATATGTTTGAAGGTGGTGAAATAACATGGAATATTCGTGATACACATATGTGTGATTGTTTACAAGATTTACTTACACATAATGGACCTGATACTAAAGCTATTATTTGGGTAATGTCATTTCTAAAGGATGTCTTACGAAAAAAAAGTTTTGAATCTAGGAAACATTTAACAAATCAGAGATGGACAAAATCGCACCGCGCCTAGGCGCTACGCACATCTCTCTTTCTCTTTGCTCTACCAATCAGTTTCTCAAACTCCACCGAATACCCGGATGCTCTAAGCATGCGCTCATCGAAGCTCAGACTAGTGTAGCGTAGGTGTGAGCAACGGCGCGGGGAGGCGCGGCGCGACTTTGTCCATCTCTGTAACAAATCTTAATAAGTTTCCTGTTAAAATTAAGAAGAAAATGTTGGATTATTTTATACTATGTGCATAAAAAAAACAGTTAGTGTTTCTATTTTCCCAATCAGATTTCGCACTATATAAAGTTAAGAGAAAAAAAACTCGCAAAACTGTTCGATTTGATTTACTAAAAAAAAACATAAAATTATAGTTGCTGGCGATGCAGGACTCCGTATTTAACTAGGAGAAAACAATTTACTTCCTTGCTCATCGGAGTTCAAGAGTATAATGGAAATATAGTTTTATGACTAAGAAAAACCTAAATGCTAGAGAGTAACGATATAGTTTCATACTTCGCATACTCACACGGTTCTCTTGCTATACTTCACGTGTTTGTACCCTGTAGTTTTGTACTCTCTGTACGTCCTAGAATGCGATAGTATATCGCTGACACCTTGACATTTAATCCTACAAATTCAGCGTCTGTTTAAGGACGTTTTTTTTTGTAAAGTTTGCTTCACTACAAAAATGTTCTTATGTAACGACGATGAATTTTGATGCACTGCATATTTGATAAAATATGAAACAAATTTTTCAGTTTATCTAACTCTTTTGTGTGTCTACTGCGTATGATCTCTCAGTATTTTATTAACATTTTCGTTGATGTTCATAAATAGTAAATCGAATTTGTTTGCCAGAAAATTTTTTGTTCAATTTTCAAAGATGTTTGAAAACTTTTCTCTGCTGCCTACTTAAATTAAAGTATAATAGAGATCTAAAAATAGTCATTGATATGATTTGTAATAGATGAGTACATTTCAGATCATTGGATTTTCATAGTGCAGATAATCAACTAACAATATTATGTAAAACATTTGATTGTTCGTTTAGTTTACAAGAATGTTGCAAAAGATTGGTATGAAATTTAAGCATCGCGAAATAAGTAAGATTTCTATCAGTTTCATGTCATTTTATAAAAAACTTCGACATGCATGACTTGTTAGAGAGAGAGAAAATAAAAATTGACAGTTGAAAAAAGAAAATACTTTTCTAAAACATATTATTTCAATGTTATCGAATCTTCAACATCCAATATTTGACTGTTATTTATATATCTCTTATGATTCATGTCGAATACTGAGAAACCGTAAAAAATACGAATGAATATTTTATTTTAGGCTCATAATTCACATATTGGTGATGCTCGTGAAACTGATTCACGACGTGCACGACAAGTTAATATTGGTCAATTAATTCGTGAACGATTTGGTATAGGAAATACGTTTAATATTGGATTTACAACATATACTGGTACAGTTACAGCAGCTGATAATTGGGATATGGATCCAGATTTTAAAAGTATTAGACCATCATTAAGTGAAAGTGTAGAATTTTTATTACATGAAGCTTTAACAAAAAATTCAACAATGACAAATGATGGTCAATATTTTCTTTTATTTCGTTCTAATAATTCATCTATTAATCTTTCAAAAGAATTACATAATGAATTACATAAGAAACGTTTGGAACGAGCTATTGGTGTTATTTATCGTCCACGTACTGAACGACAATCACATTATTTTGATGCAAATCTTTCAACACAATTTGATTGTGTAATTCATATTGAAGTTACACGTGCATTAAGACCATTAGAAATACATCCAGCATGGGAAGAAGCCGAAAAAGAACATGTACCAGATACTTTTCCAATGAATGTATAATAGTAATTTTTTTGTTTTTGTTTTACTGACTAGTCAACACTTCGTCCATAAATAAATTTAATCTCGCAATTGACTCAGTGTGTGTGTGCTAAATTTTATTAATATGAAAATTTTTATTTATACAAGCTACTATTTTTTTTTTTAAATAAACAAGCAAGCTAATTTAAAATGAAGATCATTTTATTGATGAACATACACAAACAAAAGAATGAGAAAAATTAATAAAACTGATCTTTGATTAGTGACGTAACTAGGATTTCGGCGGGGGTAGGACTTAGCGTCGCTTATATGTCTGGTGATTGGACTCACGAGGGAACATTCCCAAGTGTCCCATTGTTTTTGAGTTCGGACTCTATGCATAAGGTAGATCCCAGTGATGTATGAAAAACCCCAGAAGAACAAGTGCCCTTAGGCCTTCTGTCTAGAGTTATAGGCATTTTACCGAAATTTTAGCCTTTGGCATGGTATATACCGATAAATCGAATGACTGCATTTCGACCTGAGATTTTGTCCACAGATAGATCTATTTGTGAGTAGAATATCCTGAAAATTTCAGCTCAAAAGAATGTTTTATTCCTGAGATATTAAAGTCCCAAAAAACAGTAAATTCTAGCATCTTTCGTGGGATATTATTGATTTTTGGGACTTTAGTATTTCAGGAATAAAACATTCTTTTGAGCTGAAATTTTCAGGATATTCTACTCACAAATAGATCTATTTGTGGGCAAAATCTTAGGTCGAAATACCATCATTTGATTTGTCGGTATTTACCATGCCAAAGGCTAAAATTTCGGTAAAATGCCTATAACTCTAGACAGAAGGCTTAAGGGCACTTATTCTTCTGGGGTTTTTCATACATCACTGGGATCTACCTTATGCATAGAGTCCGAACTCAAAAACGATGGGTCACTTGGGAATGTTCCCTCGTCAGGAGAATGAGGTCTGTAGGGTGGTAGGGCTGATAAGAGAATTTAGCTGACGAAGTTGATGTCAGTGGTTGGGCGGAGCTCTACCCTGGTTATACGCCACTACTTTGGTTACATTGTCATATATTTCAATTGATCTTGAAGAATAAATATTTATCGGCATTCTTTGTTTTCCGTACTTTGTAGTAACGATATTTGTAAAGAATCGAAAATCAAAATTTTTATTTGAATGAAACTTATGATTTAATGTTTCTCGAGAAAACAAGATCATAGCTGAGCGCGTCATCTTTCGAATTTTTCATTTACTATCGATTGGTTATATATGTTTAACAAATCAATAGTTTCTTTTACTTCTTCAAAAGAATTCATTCTTTAATTTCTAAAAATGGTATTTCTTACATCTTTACTTCGTAAATTACCAACACCTGAATGGTTATTAAAAAACACTATACCAGGTAAACGAACAGATAATAAATGGTGGCGTTTAGAAACATTTCGATTTACATTTGCATCGGATGGTCGTCGTCGACAATGTTTTAAAGTAGCTTATCCTTATATGAGAAATCGTTGGCGTCTTTCATCACGTAGTCGTCAATTTAAACCAATATTTGAAGCTGAATTACAAGATACAAGAATTGATGCAGCTGCAC
The DNA here is from genome assembly GCA_905250075.1 of Rotaria sp. Silwood1. Classification (NCBI taxonomy): domain Eukaryota; kingdom Metazoa; phylum Rotifera; class Eurotatoria; order Philodinida; family Philodinidae; genus Rotaria; species Rotaria sp. Silwood1. Next base: position 71,922 of record CAJNOP010000360.1, read on the forward strand.
GTGAACATGGTTTACGTCAATATACATTAATAGCTAGTCTTAAACGACAAAATATACAATTATCATCAGCTATTCTTGCTGATCTTGCTATATATGAACCACGAACATTTGAATGTTTAAGTCTTATTGCTAAACAACATATATTAAATACAAATCTTGAAGTACCAGATCCTGAACATGAAGATGATGAACAAGATATAGAACGTGATTCTGAAGAAGAACAAGTACCTATTCATGTTGGTGAAAATATATTAAATCCATCTTTATTTAAAGATGTTTATAATCGATTTTGATTTGTTTTTTTTTTTTTTCTATCAAGAAAAAATAAATTTTTATAGGTTATTAGCAAATATTCTACATTCAATTAAGATCATTATAATAATATTATGAATTAACTAGATTAGACAAAATCGATATTTTTTTTTTTTGATGTCATTTAAGAATAAATACATCTTGTGATTGAATAATAATAATCATAATGATAAAAGTATTGTCTTAATCGTAAGTCTTGATATAAGAGAGAGTTCGAATAGGGAGATTAATCTCCCTTTCTGTTTTTAGGTTGTGTCTCTGAAAATTTTGAGATTCTATCGAGAGTTTTGATTTCAATTAACTTCAAAAAATAAAAAAACAAAGAGATTCAGCATACTATTGATTTATTAATGTTAATAAACTAAGTTGCTTATTAATAATTATTCATGATGTCAAATCTTTTGATGTAAACAAGAAAATGAATGTGTATATTGTAGATCTAATCAATAAGAATATGCATGCACATATTGATTTATAAATATTTTATGCATCAATAATTTTTTTTATTGAAAAATGTCACTTTTTCTTACAAGGAAATTATTCAAAATGATTCCGAACTCTTGATTTCATCTGTTAGTTACAAGTAGATTTCATTGAGAATAAGAAAATTCTAAAAAAAAAACATTTGTTTTTCATGCTCGAGATATGGTTAACGTTTCGACAAAAAAACAAAAAGGTGTTTTTATTTTCACATTAATATTTATATATTATTCTTGATGATTTTAACTCAAGTATGAATTCGAAATAGTCTTCGTGAATTAATTTTGTTTATTTATTTCTAATGAGTCTGTCAGGTTGATTTCGAACTTAGACCTGACGAGCTCTAGTCATCTATATAATAAACAGATGTGTCAAATTTCTGATTTGAGTAGTTGTCACATGATTTTACGTTTTGATTATTTCTATATGAATTACTAATATTATTACATTGCATTTTTTCTTTATGTTTTTCTTAAGAAAACTTATGTTCGAATTTCAATTTGAAATTTTGTATTGACATAAAGCTTTAAAATAATATTTTAAGACATTGTGTGCTACATATTGGTCATCTTTTATTAACAATATTCAAAAGAAAAACCTTACACAAGCTAAATCGAACAAGGATGATCATAAACGATCATTGACAGAGATATACAACTGTCGGTATATGTTCAGTCTTGTTAGACTATTGCAAAAGCAAATGTTTATAATTAAACAAGTTGAGGAGAAGATAACTTTTCCTTCATTTTATAGCATCAATGGAATGCAGACGTATTGCGACAAAATATAATCATTTATCATCTGGATTTTTCTCTATATACAACCATGAAGATAGCAATCGTAGTAATGAATCGTGTAATACGACGGAAAACAATTATTTATGAACTTCGAATTCTTCGATCTTGATAGATAGTGTATTTTTCATCAATAATTATTAACATAGCTATTCGAATTATAAAAGTTTTTTCAATATGATTTATTTTCTTTAAAAATTCAGGATTAACTATATTAAAAAATATTTTTCTAAATTGTTTTTGCTGAATGACATTTATTTTAATCTTATGAAACGATGAATGAGTTCATGATCTTTTGATTTTTTATTCTATATATATATATGTGATAAATAATGAATGGCAGGTATGATAACCAATCTAAACGTGTATTCATATGATTGGTTACTCTATATACAAAAACACCCACACATCCATACGTATCTGGTTATTTTCATTTTGAATTTTGGACTGCGCATTTGTTGTTTAGATTAGAAATGAATAGTGAATCAAAAGAAACAATAACAGAAAAAATACTTGTATTATTACAACGTCTTATAAATGATATATGGACAAGTCCAATTAATCTTATTTTGGTATTTTTAATTATATTTTTACTTTTTAAATTATTTTTATTAAAACGTAAACCAACACATAGTCCAAGTCCATCAAATGTTAAACCACCATTACCTAAAATGGCTAAACAAGATTTAACAATTGAAGAATTACGTAAATATAATGGTATAGATTCAAATGGTAGAATTCTTACAGCTATATATGGAGATATTTTTGATGTTAGTCGACGAATTGATTTATATGGACCAGGTAAAAATTTTTTTTTTGCAAAGAAATTCATCAGAGAGAGAAAAAAAAATAATTAATATTTTTTGGTTATATTTGATATAGGAGGATCATATTCATTATTTGCTGGTCGAGATGCAACACGAGCATTATCAAAAATGCAATTAACACAATCATTATTTGCAAATGAATATGATGATCTTGCTGATCTTACTGATGGTGAACGATCTACTGCTAGAAATTGGCATGAAGATTTTCGTGGTAACTATTCTTAGTTTTATTGATCAATTATTTTCTCTATGAGAGATTCTTTTTTTTTTCTTAAATCTATTTGATAGAAAAATATGATATTATTGGTCGTCTTCTCAAGCCAGGTGAACAGCCAAGTGTTTATCCAACTGAAGAGCCTACAGTTGATGATAGTACGACCAATGAGATGAAAAAAACTGAATAAAAACAAATTTTATTTACAATTTCTTTGTTCATTATATATTTAATTAACAGAAGTTCTTTCAAGATAAAAAAAAACAAACAATATATATTACTTTTTCTTTTGATTTATACTTATTTTCATCATTCCTTTCTGACTGATGATAGCTAAGTTTTTTGATATGTTCTTTTAATTTCACTAATCATGCATGAGTAAACTATGTGAAAGATTAACACATAATAAATAAAAAAAATCATTCTCTTATTATTGCATAATTTAAGACTTTTCTTCGTGCTTTTGTTTTTCATTATAACCCAAGAAAATATGCTGACATCTGCTTATAATCTATTAATCTGAATATAAGCAAGAACTTGTTCTATTTTTAATTTCATCTTTAGATATAGAGTTTTACTTCAAATATTAATTGTTATCTTTATTTTCTCTAAAATTATATGATTTTTAATTTTTTTTTTCTACCAGTGATGCATGTTAGAAACTTTTAGTTTTTAGTTTATAGTAAATACATATATATTAATCAAAGTAAAAGTTATGATTTTATCAGGTTCTATCTTGCTGGGACACAGTATCTTATTCAGATATTCTTTTTTCGGTAGGATGAACACCTATTTTTTTTGACACACAGATGCATAGTATATAATACAATCATCACAATATTTGCTTGTCAAATGGAGGATCGTAAGTTGACTCCTTGAAAACTCTATATTAACATTTTATAAAAGCCTTGATTAGAAATAATAGCGATTCGCAATTCAAGAAGAGAATGAAAGCAAAGAATGTTTGATGGGTTATTAATGGTTGTTGTTGGCTTCAGAATTTCACTTTGAACTAAGTGTTGTCCTTGATTTTTTTCTTAAGTGATTTATTATTTCGTTTGTGGCAGCTGTTTCCCAGGGTCAATATCAATAACTTAAAAGTGTGATTTCGTTTTTTTTTTGATTAATCTATCCAAAAAAAAACAAATGTTCATAGGTTGAAAAGGTATGTTTAGAATCAATTTGATTTCTATTTGTTTTTGAAATTAGAAAGATATTAGTCGATATCGTGTTTTAGATGATAATATCCTTAGAAAAAAACTTTTATGAACAGATACATATTAAATCATAATTCTAAACCTTTTCTACTGCATGAAATTAGTTATGATTGTTTCGTTTGTTGACGAGGAGAGATTCTCAAATGATAAATCGTTTTCGAGTTGTGACTATATGCAATCGATAGATAAATAGTGATTAGATTAATATCCTAAAATGGTTTAAACTATTGGGTCTTTGTCCGAAGTGATCATTCGGTTTTTCGTAGAAACATACATGACTGTATGTAGTTCACAGAAAACATTGACACTGTGAAAAACATATTTTCAACACAAGCGGCTAATTGAGAGAAAGTATATAATACAATACAAAAGATAAAATTATTTCTTTATTTTTTCATTTTGTGAAAAATAGTAATCCCAAAGAGACACTTCCATATTTAGTCCTTTTCTTCTTACGATTCGTTTAAGTGACTAAAAGACGGAATTCGATGAAAAACATTCTTATCAACAAGAGGTCGAGAGTAACGACAAGAAATCTAGAAAGATCTTGATATTCGAAATCAGCACAATGAACTGCATACAGTTGTGTATGTTTCTACGAAAAAACGATTGATCAATTGGGGGGACTTTCCTCTTAAGATGAAGAAGTTATTTTTATCAATTAGTTAATTTTCATAAAAATTCAGAGAGCTTATTAAAAATTTATAATTCTCTATTTCTTCAATGTTAAAAAAAAATTCGATTCTGCTTGTTTTTCTGTTCTATTATCATTCACAAAGAGCCATCCTCTTTACTGCAATACTAACGAATAGCCCACAAAGAAGTGGACCCGAAATATTTTCGAAAGTTCTCCTCTTCGTTGAACTCGATTGGATTGATTTTATTATAACAAGATTACCAAAATGTACGAAAAAATAATTGTATTTTTTAAATACTTTCTCAAATAGAGCTATATTTTCGAATAATTTCACTAGCATCGAAACATGATTCCAGTATATATTATCTAGTTTCAAAGGTACTTTATCTCATCGTGTAGAGCAAAAGTCATTTGAATTTAAATTTTCAAAGCAATTGTTAGCCTTACAGCAAAAAAATAATAACAAATTTTATCTGTTTTTTCGCGATTGATCAAAAATAATATTTTATTTCGAAAGAAAATACTTTTAACAATATATTTGTTTAAAAAAAAAAGAGAAATAAGTTGTATCGATTGAATCAATATCACATCATATTTATAAAGATTAAATGAGTATTTTAACTGGAATACTCTGATAGTATGTAAAAGCAAATACTGTATGCCTTTTCGAATAACTTTACAAGGCAAATAATTTTATGAAAAGAAAATTTCTGATCGAAATTCTAACGTATGATTTCGCTTGTAAATTAGAGTCATACATGAAAATTTCACTAGAAATTCGATATCTCAGCAATAGGGGATCAGTAACTTCAACCACTTTACGGTATTTATTTAGTCAATAGATCTTATCGATTGAATATAGTTCAAATTTAAACATGATTTATCATTTAAGTACTTTCCCTCGTGAATTACGTTATCGACAATTTTCCAATAAACAATTTCACAAGTAATTGTTCATGAGAAACGGTTCTAAACTCATTTATATGTATGTAAAACTACATAATACGGTCAAAATAATTTGATAAAAATTTATTTTGAAGAATGATTTACGTTTGATTTCGAGATTTAAAAGAGATATCATTAAAATACAAAGATCCATTCTTTCTGGGATACTTGTTAATATTTAAAAGATTATTCTGTTTTTTTTATTCTTTACTACGATAGATTTTTCATCATCATTATTAATTTTTTTTTCCATAAGTAATGAATGTCTATTTTCTTGAATCTTCTCGTCATTCATGGTAATAATGGACTGAAACATCTTACTGCTTGAATAGATATAATTATTACTTTTATTATTCTCTACCATCCATTATTATGAAACATTTCTTTAGTTTTTTATGCATTGTAAAAGGTCGCATTACATAATACTATACACTTAGAGTAATAATTCAATGCATTATACGTACTTCATTGAAATTTCTATGATTTTTTTTTCTTTCTGTTTTTGTGTCATTTCTTTTTATCAGTACTCAAGTTTCTATTTCTTGATTGTATTTTTATATTCAAGTGTTTCTTGTATTAAATATAACTTCTACTATATTGTCATATAATTATATGAAATTAATGTTGTGTAAATTTAATAAACGACGTAAAAATAAAAAGTGGTGCTGGATTTTATATTTATTTTTCTTTAGTTATTAAATCATTTCACATGAACATCGTTTAAGAAATATATATATATAAAAAAATATATGAAATCAATTATAGATTTAATTATCATCTGCTTCTTATTTTCTTTTCAATAGTAACTCAAATTCAAAGACATCCATCAATTAATTTTATATGGAAAAAAGAAAGATACATGTTTCGGAATCCAACATTATTAAATCATCATTCTATAAGAATTGCAAACGAATGACATTATTTGTTCTATTTCTTCTATATTCTCCGTTGAAGTTATATCACGGAATGGCTCACGCCATACTCGTCCCATGTTTTTTTTTTCTTGTATCTGAAAGAGAAACATAAAAGACAAGAATAAAAAGAATAAACGAAGAATAGGAAAAAAAATAGGAGAACATGATGAACCTAAGCTTACATTAATTACCATAATAACAGATGGTCTTCTCGATATAGTGCTCTATATCAACATTATATTTTTATCGAGTATTTCAATTCTCTTATCTTTTACTAAAGACGTATTAAATGAAGTCAGTACTAACAACTCCAAATTTTCTGAGAAATTCTTTAGTATCAGGCAAGTATTTTAAAATTTTGCAAAATAAAAGAAAGATATTTATTAATTATTATCTATATTGTAGACATTAATAAAGAAAAAGAAAAACAAGAATCACTTCGAAGTGTTCATTCAGAATCTAGTATAATAAAATCAATATCAGGAGAATCATCAGTAATTTTTGATAATAATGATGATTATGAAAAACAAGCCGATAAAACAATTGATGAAATATGGAAAATATTTAAAGATGATAATTCTTGGTTGGAAGAAGCAAAAAGTCATAATGGACTTGATATTGTTGTTTCAAAAATTTTTCCAAAATGGGGTAAAATATTTCGATTAACTGTAAGGAAAATAGAACTAGAAAATATTAAAAACTTTACTTTTTTAAATATAATTAGAGTACTATCACAGGATCTCATTCTAATATTGTTGAAATGTTATTTGAACATCAAGAAGATATTCCAAAATGGAGTCCAACTGTTAATGATTGTAGAGTATGTATAGAATTTTTTTCATATTTTATTTTAATCAATTAATGAAATCCTTATGAATAAAATCTTTTTAAATACAATTATTATTTATTTATATGAATATCTCATATAACTGAGACTTTCAAGAATATTTCCTAATGAAGTTTTGAATTCATTTTTAAAAAATTTGATGTAATAAAAAAAAATTTTTATGTTGTTAATCTTAACTATTATTGACGATATATCATCAAAATCAAAGATGATTAGTGTTTATGATTAATAACAAACTCATTTTCATGCAAAAAAATTATAGAAATTTTTATTTTATAGATATTAGAAGTTATTAACAATGATTTGTACATAACGTATGTGAATATTAAAGGTTTGAAATTGATTCTATATCTTAGATATTTTTTTGCTTGATTAGTTATCAAAAAACTAATGAACAAGCCCAAGGCTTTATTTCGAAACGTGATTTTGTTAATTTAACAATACGTCGATTTATTGATGATATTGCAATATTAGCAGCACAAGCATGTCATTATTCAAAAATGCCTCCAAATAACAAGTAAGAAAAAGCAAAAAAAAAAACGATTTTTTTTTCAATTTTAATTCTACATTCGTTCGTTTTCTTTTTTGAAATCTAGTTGTGTTCGGTAAGTTTTTATTGTTTTTTTGTTGAAATTATATTAACATTTGAATATAATTTAATTAATTAAAAGAGCAAAAAATGGACCAACAGCATATATTGTTGAAAAACTCGATGAAACAACTTGTAAATTTACTTGGTTACTTAATGTTGACTTGAAAGTAAATCATTTCATATATTTATTTTCTAAATAATACTCTTTTTTCATTGTCTCAATAGGGATGGCTTCCACAATATCTTATAAATAGTTCATTAGCTAATGTTCAACTTGGTCTTGTTGAATCACTACGAAATTATATATCTAACATTGTTGATATAGAATTATCCTATTCGTCATCGACGAGTGTTAATATAACCTAATCCTTTTTGTTTTGTTGGTTTGCATTTTTTATTAATTAAGTGTTCATTTTCTATATGAATTTATCTATTGTTTTGTTTTTCTTTCATGTATTCCATGTCATTGAACAAACAAAAAAAAAAAGAGTAATTTGTAATTATGTTACAAAAGCAATGTTTTTGTTTATTGGAAAAGAAACAATGATTCAATATATTTCAAATGTTTGCAAATTTAGTATTGTCATTAGGAAATCGATAATGTTTATGTCTCGTGTTAGTAGTATCAGCTTTCGACATTTTTTTCGGGATTTATTGGAACTATTCCGAATAGATTCGGTATTATATGACAGGATCTATAATAATAAGAATCTTTTCATGACATATAAATCCAAAAAAAGAATATCCTTAATAAGAAATAATCGAACAAGGATTTGAAGCTTAGATGGATGAACAACAAAGTCATATCGCTCTAACCATCGAGACATTCATTGTTGTTTGGATTAATTCATGTTAGGAAGTTTCATGCATCACGAATAAGTCTGCTGAGGAATTATTTGCTATTAAGAAGTTTGTATGATAATATTTGTGATACAATAAGGTTTTAAGAATAAATTCACTGGAAATAAAATTAAAATATCCCAAAAAAAGAAGTCCTGATAGTACCTTCTATTCAAAAAGAAAATTGCATATGATAACACGGAATTTTTAGCAAACAAGCGAATTTTGCCGGAAATGCTCAGAAGACATTCGAAATCGATGAAGTGTGAAAACATTATGTTGGGCCTGAATATTTTCGGATATTTCTCGTGACTTATAGTCGTTTCTCGTCGAAAATAACACAACATTGACTGAAAATTCAGAGACTTTCCGGTTAGAATATTGTTTCTACCTTCCATCGATTTCTAATTTTTTCAGTTTGGAACCAGCTATTATACATTCATCTTGACGTAAACATTGTCCTTTTGAAAAATTTTATCGATTATCAACTGTTCGTAAAAACTAATCACAGCATTGGAGCTTTGTTTCTTTTCTGTTCGGAACGAATAGGTTTAGTTGGCTTATATTAACCTAACATAATAAGACTTATGCTCTTTAAGAATTACTTCGGTATATTGTGTGAAAATACTACAAAAAAAAAACGTAATAATTAATCATACTGTCACTCTTTTCATAGCATACACTTCATTTTACATTTATTTTTGCACAGACGACTGATATCTTTTACAACAATTTTATCTTTTATTTGCAAGTACTTACATAAGAAAAAGACATGATATTCATGTTTGCTATTAATATCGTGCTGATATACATTGAATGAAGTCTATAAACAAAACAAAGAATTTGATTCAATTAAAACCTAGAAAAGATTCTTGAGAAAAAAAAGCAATTAAACCATATATAATTTGTATAATAATTGATAAAATAGGAATAGCAAACCGTAAATGACAAATTTTATAGATTGTATTTGAATTGTTACACAATTTATCACAATTATCAACTATTTCGATCAATCAAATTTTGTTGGACATGGTTGGCTAAAGAAATACAGCAAATGCATGAAGTGATACTAAGTAAGCAAGTCTGGATATATCACACATTAATTGGTTGAGATTCTTCGAATTAACTAGTCAAATATTGTTTAAAATAAATGGTAGTTATGGCAGGAAGGAAGTTTTCTAATCTGCAACAGCATTTAACTATTTATACATAAAGATGCTTTAACTATCCTGTATTAAAACATATCATAGTATCTTTGGTATGTCATAATGAGTGAAAGCAAATGTAAAGGAAGCTCTAAGAGCTTGATATTACTTCGATAATATTTGTCTTTGGCTTTTTCGTCTGTTTTAACATGAGTGTCTTCATTTGAATTGACGATTTCAATTGAGAGAAAAATTTATCTTTGGCTTTTACTATGAAAGTGCCGATGATATATTCAAAATTCAGGGTATATTCAAACTCGACTTAAACAGTTACCTTTTTTAATATAATTAAATACTATTTCGTTGCATTATCAAAATTATACTTTATGAAAATAATGGAAATTTTTGCCTAGAAATTCAAACTTTTGTCACAATAATTTCAAGGAAAGAAGTTTTTATAATGAATAGCAAAATTATGTGAGACAAGTTTAACAAAGGTTTTAATGGTGTCAATGGCGTTGATGACAACTAAAATCGTCTCATATATCAAGTGAGTGATTTGCTTACGATAACAGAAGAAACTACCGTCTCATAGAATAAATGTAAAGCTGATCAAATATTATGATCTAAAGATTCTGTTTTCAGTGGCAATCTAGTATATTTGGCTTATTTATATATATATATGTATGCAAAGGACAAAAAAATGAAAAAAACTCAATCACTCCAATGTCTTCTTTGTTGTTGTTTATCATATTGTATGCAATAGTAACACCGCATGTACAAGGATGGGGAATCCTTGGTCATAGTCTTGTTGCTCATCTTGCTCAAAGTCAATTAAATGAAAAATCATTCGAATGGATGCGAACTCATTTGACGAGCGATATGAGTGAAATAGCCTTTTGGGCCGATAGTATTCATAGTTCGAATAACAATGTGTTAGGTTCCCGTCGATGGAGTTGGTCTCGACCATTGCATTATATCAATACACCTCCGTGGAGTTGTAATTATGTACATGAAAGAGATTGCATCAATGATAGATGTGCTTATGGTGCAGTGAAAAATTATTCTACACGACTAACAACTTATAAGAATAATGTACAACATCAACAAGATTTTTTCTTTCTCGTTCATTTTGTTGGTGATATTCATCAACCGTTACATGTAGCCTTTGGAGATGATGTAGGTGGAAATGATGTTACAGGTGACTATTATTGATGACGAAGAAGAAGAAATAAAAGTTTCGTTTTTGTTCTTTGAATTTAGGTCGTTTTATGAATACATCAACTAATCTACATTCTTTATGGGATACTGGTATATTGACATATCGTCTACGTAATACATTTCAATCGAATATTAGTTCCTATTATGATTATCTTTATTTGAAAATGTTAAATCAAACTTTAGAAACGAATTATGATAATTTTCCACTATGGATTAATGAAAGTTTGAATATTGTTTGTAAACAAATCTATTTCGATGAAATGAATATGACAATGAATTCAACGAGTAAGTTCAATTTGAGCAATGTGTATTATGAACGAAGTTGGCCTGTTATCGAAAAACGTCTTATTCAAGCCGGTTCTCGTTTGGGTGCTCTGCTTAATCAAATATTAACAAAGCATACAGAATCAACAACAACACCAACAACAAACGAGACTTGTCAGAGTTCACCTTTCTCTATATTGATCTTAATATCACTCGTATCGGTGTTGTTGTATTTATTCAATTGAAAAATATGATATGATGACTTTGTAATTGTGCTTTGAAATAAAGTTGGGTGCTTCGATTTCATGTGTTTAGTTGACATTAAAAATAAAAATTTATTAAGTAGATCAAATTACACAGTTCAAATATAGAATCAAGCTCTATTTCTTTTTATGTAGAAGAGAGCAGACTATTCGGCTTCTTCACTCAAATATACGGAATATATTGAAAGAAATGAATATCCTAAAAATTGAGAACTTGAATACTTTTAATAGTAGTATGTTTAATTGGAATATCAATAAATCATCAGTAGTGACTGGAATTACTATTAAGGGATTAAATACGCGTATCATTCGATAAATAAACCGAAAAAATAAACTACTCATTTAATTAATTAAGGACAAATTTCATACGAACAATAGAATTCAAATCTTCAATACATCTAAAACACGATATTATATTAAAGGAATAGTTTATTAATTATATTTAGGCCTACCCAAAACTTTTTCTTTAGAAAGCTTAAGAAAATTTTCCTTTTTTAGGAACAGATAGAGCCTCTTTCGCTCTAGTTTTCTACCCAATTTGATCACTATTCAATTAGTATTAGAATAATAGAATTTCGATAAGAAGTGTTTTTGTTGAAAACGAGCGGATAGAATTTAAATGAGAATGGGTGTGGCATTAGAAACAGGGGCACTTTTGCATTTCATTTTTTCATCATTAAGTACGTTGTATTAAAAAACACAACACATTACAAAATGCAGCGTGAAAGGTTCTACAATTTGCAAAGAACAATTATAAAAAGATGAGATAGAAAAACAAAACAAATTCATTTTTTGCCAAAAAACAATCTCGTTATTGCAACATCGAAATTTGGTTAGCTTACGAGCAAACATTCCCAGGTGTCAGAGCACTTTTCAGCCGAGACTTAGTACATTTTGTAGACCTTAGTGAGCTATATTTACCATAAAAAAAGGTTCGTGCCCATGGCTTGTTTCTGAGGAGATCGAAAGTTGTTAGTTTTATAGCTGGACACTTCCAGTGTATCTCAACTGCGTTGTACACAAATGATCTTCGATTTTGATAAAGTTTTCAGCGTTTGTAGAGCTTTTAATTCTGAACATTTTGATAAAAAAAAATTGTTTCAAAATGCTGTAAGTAATAAAACCCCAAAAAAACGCTCAAGAAAAATTTTTCTCAGAGTTTTTGGGTTGTTTACTGCCTACAGTATTTTCATCAAAACAAAAGCATTTTGGAACAATTTTTTTGTATCAAAATGCTCAGAATTAAAAGCCCTACAAACGCTGAAAACTTCATCAGAACCGAAGATTATTTGTGTACAATACGATTGAGATACACTGGACATATCCAGTTATAAAGCTAAAAACTTTCGATCTCCTCAGAAACAAGCCATGGGCACGAACTTTTTTTATGGTAAACATAGCTCACTAAGGTCTACAAAATGTACTAAATTCCAACTGAAAAGCGCTCCGACACTTGGGAACGTTTCCTCGTTAGAGTTTTGTCCATTTTGAAAACAAAAAGTGCAACTATAAAATAAGTGATCCTTTATAAACTGTAGAGCTTTTCACGCTGCATCTTGTGATATATTTTATTTTTTTAATACAATCTATTATGTGATAATAAAGTGAAATGAAAAAGTGTCACACCCATTATGATCTAATGCTACCAGCTAATTTTCAACAAAAAACAGTTCTTATCGAAATTCTATTATTATAATACTAATTGAATAGTGATCAAATAGGGTAGAAAACTAGGGCGAAAGACGCTCTATGTTTTCGTAAAAGAAGAAAATCATTTCAAGCTTTCTATAAGAAAAAAGTATCTGGATCACTACTTTTGGATAACCCTAAGTAAAAAACGAACTATCATAATATATAAATATTATCATATTGATTTGAAACAATAGGTGTTTGAAAGTAAGAATTGATTGGTATTGTAAGAAAATGAATATACTACTTATTTCGCATAATATTACATTCAGTTGATACAACTGATGTAGTGGGAATGGTTGAGTTTCTAAAAATATTCACTTGTGTGACTAGACTAAAAACCATTCGAAATATGATCATTGGCATTGAAAAGATAAAACTAATAAATTATCGAAATGATTGCATTGATTATAACTATGCTATAGCTAATATAAATAATAAAAAAAAACATTTGTATATTTTCTAAACATTAACATTTTGACATACCAAATTCATTTATTAATAATCTTTAATTTCCATATGTATAAATATCAAAATACATTATACAAATGTCATATCTTTTAACGAAACAATCTATTATGAGTAATTTAGGCCACTATAGTTGCTAATTATTATTTTAGGATCATATTACATCTACTTTTATCCCAGGTCGAGCAACAGATATTAGAGACAGCTAAGAATATACGATCGTAGTTACACACGCATAAAATACAATAAAGTCTTTTTTGTGAAATTTAAATTATCTCAGCAATGCTTGTGAGGGTATGAGTAAAGAAAAAAAATCTCATTTGCAGACTATGAAAAATTTCCTTTTTGCAATGACAAAATTTTTTAAAGTTCGAATTCAAATAAACAATTAGATAACTCTTTAGATTTTCTTACTTCTGTTCTATTGGATAAGTAAAATAAACATGGTAGGTTTGCTAAACTATCTGTGTAATTCGAAAAACAATATTTCA
>CAJNOP010000360.1:86181-98120 GCA_905250075.1 Rotaria sp. Silwood1
TTTTTTTATTAAAAAGAATCATCTTTGAACTACAAATTTCGTACCAGCTATATTTTTGCAGAACGAATCTGAAAAGTAGCAAAAGCTAAATGGTAAACACCTTATAAAAAAACTTTCGACTTAGTTAGTGAGCAGTATCAATGTTTTTATTCTTAGTCAATATTTTTAGTGATGAGAGATAATGAAAAACATTCTCAATAAGGATTATTTGTAGGCTGAAGGGCTCTCTTTCTAATTGTGTATTGAAAGTTAAACTTGCTCGTATTTTCAATATAAACCCGTTGCTTTATCTACACGAGACCGAATACTTTGGTTGTTTTCATTACTTGGTCATATTGTAGGGAGTAAAAAAAATATTAATTAAACTTTTTCTTTCTGTGGAATTTCTATGAAGTAACATTCAGAACGAATAGTGTGAAATAAACCAACTTCGTATCTATTTTTCAGAGATAACATCTAATTGTCTTTTCGACTGCCAGTTCTTGAAAAAAAAGTATTTTTTACAAAAATTTTAGTATTCAAATCTTTTCGATTAAAGTGTCAAGAATATTCATATTGATAGAGTTTTTGATATGCTACATGTCGGTGTATCTATATGTGAGAGTTTAAAATTAAACTACCATAAATTTTATTGACTTGAAAAAAAGATGCAATCACACAATGAAGTACTGATCTTCAGAGTTCATGCATATTATTATGTCAAATTTATATTGATTCATCATATAGTAAAAGTTTATTTTAGATAAACAGATAGTTTCCAGCTAAGAATTCGAGATATCGGACTGCGATACTAAATCATCGTTTTCTTGTTTACACTTTTTGAATAGGATTTTTCGTTTCTTCCATGCTAATGATAATAATGATGCAACACAAATCACTCCAAATGTCATAAATAATCCACTCAATGATCCAATTCCAATTGCGACAAATGTTGCCGATGAATCAGAACATTTCTTTACTTGAAACCATTTTCTTCGCAAAATATCAAGATTACCTGATTCTCTTAACGATAATATATTAACATCTAAATCTTGTCCATATAACCATTGTTTCGGTGTCATAATACCAAATATACCTTTATCAAAACCTTCACCAATCAATGTCAAATTACAATAAATATTATTAGTTACATATTCTGCAATATCTGTATCATGAAAAGCTACATCGATTAGATTATTTAATAAACTATTAAAAATTTCTTGTCCAGACTTTAATGGGTAATAATTTCGACTACCACTAGAGATTTCTCTTAAATAATATTCCTCAGCAGCTGTACCTACAACAATACCAATACGTTTGAATGGTATCTTACCACTTTTAATATCCTCAATTCCGGAAATAATATTCTTCGATTTTGCTATTGTTAGATCGGATGCTAAGTTTGCTGTATATGATGCAATTAATACTAAACATAAGATATATAAACCAGCAGTTAATAAACGGCCAGTTGCTGTCTTAACATAGAAATCTACACCATATCCAACAAGATTACCAAAAGTATACCATACACTCATTATACATAAATCAAATATTGATTGATTTTGTAGTGTTGGATTTGCTTCTCTCTCTAATAGACAGACCAAAATACTAGCAAAAATAGTAGTACCCAAGATTAATAACCAGAGGTTACGTGAGAATGGTCTCAAAAATGCAAAGAAATTTATATGAACATCAGGATGTTTTCGCATTACAATGCGTAAGGAATTATCAAATATTGAATTCGAAAACCCAACTTTTTCTCTTCTTATAGCAGTAACTGTGACATCACCTATTATTATATCATAAACACAATTTTCTACTAGTTCTCCTAATGAAGAATATGTTCGATTTGATATTAATTCAATATTTGGAATAAATCCCATCTTATTTTGTAAAAGGTCAATAAGATCGGGTATGTATCCAATGAGTTTTGTTAGATTTTGTCCAAATTCATTTGTTCTAGTAGAAACGATTGTGAATGGAACTGATTCAATCACACCAATCCTTAATTTAACACCAGCAAGTTGTGCATTACCAGTAGGTGGTACTAATGAATTACCTGGCCAAATAAGTACACGTGTTTCTGAATATTCTTGCCAACCATCATGATCAGAATATTTCAATACTGGTACGAAATTGATCCCATTTGAAGAAGGTTGAGAGTTTTGTGCAACATAATAACTGCCATTTATTCGATCGGTTACATTAATATTAAATTGTACAGGACCAGAGACACCAAGAAATGTCATACGATTTATTGTGTCGAAAAATGAATTCGAATTGAGAAAATAACCATCAAAACAGGATGAAGAATGGATAAATGATATACATGAAGATGAACTATTAGCACTTTTTGAACAAAATTCTTTTAATGATTGAATCAATAACCAAGTTGCATCGAATGCAAATAATGCGTAACAATCTACATCTGTTGAATTTGGAAATGTTTCAGGTTCATACTGTTTCCAAATATTATAGGCTGCATTTAATAATGTTGTATTAGTTGGTGCATTAAGAACATTGCCTGTTGTAGGTTCAATAGTAAGCATTCCAATTAATTTTTGATTAAATATTTCATTAAAAGAATTTAATGAAACACTTGAACTTAATATCCATGTAAAATGTGGACCAAGTACATCAGAATCAAGTGCATCTTTTAAAATTAAAGATATGTAAGTTGATCCAGCCCATAATACAACAATGCGTGTTGAGCTACTAGTCAAAGCATTTTTCAAATTATCTCGCATACGAAGTGTTGTTATATCAAATACTAACGTATCTGCAACTATCAAACCATTTTTAACAAATTTTTCAATCATTATTTTTGCACCACCAAATCCATATGCATCATTTTGGTGAATAATTATGCACGAAGTCCAATTAAAGCGAATAAATAGTTTTACAATTGCTGATGCAGTTGCATTGTCTGAAGGTACTGTACGATAAAAAGCAGGATAAGTATTTCGATCAGATAAATCAGAATCTGTTGCAGCATATGATATAACAGGTATACCAATTCTTTCACCAAACTCAGCAATAATAGGAGCTTCTCTTGACAATATTGGACCTACAATACCAACAATGTTAGAAGAAGATATTGCTTGACATGTACTACTCATAGCATGTACTGCTCTGCCACTGGTTTTTACAACTTGCCATTGTATGAATTGTCCATCAATTGTTATATTATACTGTTGAGACAGTAAGATTGCTGCTTTAAACATAGCACTAGAATGACTAGATAATTCGAAAGATTCAGATACGTTTGCTTCAACTTGAAACAGTCCTAATAGTTGTATAGAAGACATGTTTAATAAAGGCCAAGTTTCTCTTACATGTTGTCCATTAAGTTGTTCGAATATAAAGAGTAAAACCAACCATCGAAAATTCCAAAATAACAACATCATCGTCATTTTATTTCATTGCAGATAGAATGGTTAAATTGAATGTATAAGATAACAAGTTTTACTAAAATTTAAACACGATAGAAATTGTCAAAGTAAGTAATACTTAAATAATTAGCCTATCGTTATCGATGAAAACAGATTAAAAGATACATTTCATATAAGAAGAATAATGTGCTATTTTCTATTAGAGGTATCAAAATATATCATCATACTATCCAAAGCCCGAAAAGATTTGAAAACTCATGATTCGTAATTGATTGTTGTTATTTTTGATTTCTCTTGACTTTTTGTCCTTCGACTCATAAAGCCAAAATAGCGAAGGTGACCTCCAAACAGCATATTTTTTTGAATAGAGGTTTTTTGTAAGAGCTACTACAAATCAGCAGAAGAATATTTTTTTCAAAATAAAAAAAGAAATACTCAACCTAAATAGTGTCTAATATATGTGAAAAAAAATCAGCTCGATCAGACCTATCATACCAGAGAAACAGAGGCGATTCTACACTGTTTTTTTTTCATAAAAAATTATTTTGAGAAAAACGCGAAACAATTTACTTTATTCTATTTTTGTTACGTAAATTTTATTTCTTCTTTAATTATTTGAAGTTTAAAGACAATATTCGGACTCCAAAATGTAGTTAATAGATAGACTCTACTTGAGACTACTATGGCCACAAAAAAAAAACCAAGAAAATTTTTTTTTTTCTATTATTATACTCATTTATAAAATTGTGCAATCTATTTAGTTTGAACGATATATTTATTGATACAACTCGTGTGTTTTTAATGTCAGAACGCAAAAGAATTTTACGTGTGGTCATACTTACATTCTTTCCAATCAGTCTTAATAAAAAAAAACTCTTGTATACTGATGAATAAGATTCTATATATAATGTCGTTTCAGATAGACTAGTCAATCAAAATAAATCGTCGAAACGTCAGGTAGCTATGATAATATCTACATCGATCAAAATTCTAATTAGGAGTGACATATTTACTTTAGTTTTAAATTAGCGACAGTGTAGGGCGTCCAAAGTTACCTATTTACTTGCAACTAATTAGATAACTGAAAGTTACTTGTTTGGTAGTAACTTCAAAACTTCTATTTATTTATTTACCAGTAAATAAATGAATGGAAGTGAACAAGTTAATAGTAAAGTAAATATTAAGGTACTGCTCTTTATTTTACTAGCTATTGTTCGGTTATAAATTTGTGTCTTGTACGAATGATAAACCTTTCTCATTTATGACACAGTTCGATAGGAATATTAATTTTGATATGCTGATTATATTTTATAATTTCGATGCGTTCCACACTAATGAGCATAATTAAAAAAAAGTAATTATACGTTTGGAAATTTTGCAACTTGCGCGAAAGGTATACGCGTTTGATATTTTGGTTATGTGTCGTGAGAAAAGTTTAAACTTTGTTGGACTTATTATGAATATAAGTTATTTATGAGTAGTAGTTAGGTTGTTCTTATAAGATGGATTATTCTGACATTTAACGGATTTTATAACATTTCAGTTTAAGTAAAGATTATACCGCTTATATTTATAAACAACTAAAAAACACTAGATGAAATTCAAAACTCTATTAAAATTATTCTATGTAAGCTTATAGCCTAGGCAACCAAATATTCAAAGAAAAAGAAATCAAAATTGAACATAGCGAAGTTAGGCTTCAGGATGACAAAGACATGTCGGGGATAGAATGTGTTTCTTCAGTAGGAAATGATGGTTTCTTAGTTGTTGTTTTTTTTAAAGAGAAAGTATGCGCCTTGTTGAGGAAGAAAAGTCTAACGTGACCTCAATCGACTGAAATCTTAGTTTTTATTGTCAAAAAACTAGGTCAAGAGAGTCGATTTTTCAAAACCTTGAACCTAACAAATGTTGGTCATTACTAGTTGGGTGTCAATTCAGGCTCCAACTTTCTCTCTGTTTATAGTCCATGTTTTATTTACAAAGATGTTCAGTTAGTTTTTAAGATCGTGCCATTCAGGAGTGTATTCTCAATCAATAATTCAATATTTCCTGATAGAAATGAAGTTTGTTGAGGCTATGCCAACAAAAAACAAACGTATGAATATTATACAAAATTAACATTCCCACATTCAGCATCCTTTCATTTTCTTTTGTCTACCTTAAGTGTTAAATAAAATCTATCTAATAAATTTAATGAATCAATCTCCGATTTTATCTTGTTTTCTTTTTGATTGTTATTGATTAAATTTTATAAATAGGAAGCGAGTCAGAAGTGTCAATAATAATCAGCATAACTGACATAATCTTGACTAGTCAAAGGTAGAAATGCAGTATATCTAATGTTTATACAAAACTAAATTTCACTTTCTTGGACTTTCGATGATTTTAATATCATTCAGAATGAAAAATATGTGTTCGTTATGCTTCGATAGTTGAATAGTTAGTGTACTGGTCAATATTAAATAGTCTTGGTTATGGGTTCGATTTCGGGTTGAAGCATGTTTTTTCTTATCTGTTTGTTCATCAAAAGTCAAAGGAAGTAAAATTTCGTAATGTATAAACGTGACAAAATCTTCAAAATCAAATCCAATAGACTTAATAATAGAGGCGAAGCTGTTGTTAAATTACAAAAGTTTCAATAGATCAATATGAATTTTGCTGCATACAAAAAGAATACTACACGTTTATATGTTTTTCCACTATTAAAATTTGTAACTTATGTTATGTTGTCCAAATTAGTACTAGTATTCAGGACAAAATAGAGACCGAATCGAATAAGACAACCTTCATTCGGATTCGATTCGAGTCGACTTGCACTTATAGATAAGATACTTTTTGTCAGACCAATTACATACAACATATGTTCTGATTTATTTTCTATACAAGTTATATAGTTTTCTATTTTCCGATTCTGATCAGCTTTTCTATATTTGATCTGTTGATACATATTGAAACACCATTCACTTTTTTAACGAGGAAAAGTACAATAGAAAGTAGATTTGATTGAATAAAACAACTCGTAAAAGTTCGACTGTAATGCATCTGAAAAGTATAATAATAATTGATGCTTAAAAAATTGGAATTTTATGAATAGAATCAATCTTTCAAAACTGAACGAGCGAAAATTGATCGATACAAAAATTCGCAAAAAAAACTTTATACGAAATGGATGAAAGCTTGTTTCAATAAACACTTTATTTGAGACGAACGTATTAAACAGATCCAAGAAAAATAATCGGTAGAAATCACTCAGATATCATCACACATGTTTTCTTTTTTTGTTTTCATAAAAGTCTATCGTTAAAAATCAAAATTTTGTTTTCTATAAAGCTCATCGTAACAAAAGATTGTTGTGAGGTTTTTAAATAAATATCGATCAAAAGAGTACTAATCCTATCAAACAAAATTTTGATTATGAGGGTGTGAGTGTGGATGCTCTTTATGGTTGTTGTACTGAGTACTCTCTAGAACAAAGTACATACTATATGCATACTCAACTCACGCTCACACTCACACCTACCCAAATCAGTCAATTTTCTTATTTCAGAATAATATTTCCGAGCTTTTCTTTTTTTAACTGCTTGACTTCTGACTTGACACTGTTCGATTTCTTTTTATGAAGATACATAAAAACTAATTTTTATAAAACGACTGTTGGCAATTTAAACAATTTAAAGATCAGAATCAATCTAGAAATCGAAGTAATTAAAAAACTAACATTGTGAAATATTACAATGGAACTAGAAAAATGTTAAACTGTTATATCTTGATTGAAGGTAATTAGTTCAAAAGAGTACTTCTATAGTTTGTCCATAGAAATAAAAATTTGATGGTGTCACCTGTCACACGAGAAAATCAGTTGATAAAGGTGAATCAATAATGAAGTTATCCGACAAAACATATTTGGATATAGACTTTGGGACACCCTGTACATTTGTTAATTCATAATTTAAACGACATGTTTATTGACTGTTATCTGGCGCTTTCATCCAAAGCATCACCATCGTTGAAAACATTTAAACACTTTTAACAGTTTGCATATTGAAATGTTTAAACACTGTTTTGCCCATTAACGTGTTTGCTTGAGAAATTGCATGAGACAAATATCTCAAAGCACTACTTTGCATATTGACATGAAAAACAAAGCATGAAGAAAAATAACAAAATAAGGAAATAAGAAATAGATACAAATGCAATGACGTCAGAGAATAAAAGCTACGGCAACGTGAAAAGAAATGATTAACAGATGGAAAAAATGAAAACAAACTCCATTTTTAAAAACTCGAGAAAAACAACGAAAAAACGTGTTTTCACTGTTCAAAGTACATTAATTTATCAAAATGAATTATTTTTATGAGCTCTCCAATATCTGCTTACAATGATGATGTAAGAAGTTCAAATATATTCAGAATTAAACTATTCGGTATACTGCGTAATCCTGGAGAAATTGTGCCTTTTTTCTTCTTTTCAAGATTCGTAAAGCCGATGTATAATTCTCTCTTGTTTCTTTAACATATAACCAGTATTCCTAATAAGTTTTGGAAGCTTTTCAGCCAAATCTGTTAAATGAACAAAAATAGCAGATGGTAGTTTATCATTGTCATACATTGTAAAAGGAAATCACAACACAGAAAGAACAATAATTAATTTTGTCTCAGAACAGATAAAAAGTTAGCTGAGTGAAGTCAATTATCAAATAGATATGTAATCCGTTTGATCTTTTCTGATAAATCACATAAAACAACTTTCTATATTATGTTAATCGTTTTACGATTATAGAAATAAGTCACATATTTTAACTATCTTGAAAATAAGTACTCATATTGTTATGAAACTTTTCCATTCACTCGAAGAAACTAAGTTAACGGTTTTGTTTCAATAATTATATCATTTTATCATGATATTACAACCTTCCAAAACAGTTTTCATGTCTATTATACATCCTTTGACTATACAATTAGATAATTATTGACAATCAGCATCATAGAAAATGCAATCTTCAGTCGTAAAAGATTGAACGTTTAATTGGATTCAAGAAAGCAAATCAGATAAAATGTATTTAACCTCGTTGAAAAAATATAAATCAACGAGTTAGGGATTAACGCAGTAAAATCAGTTCAAATACTTTTGTGTTTTGACGTACTCAGATTTGTAAAGGCATTAAAACTAGTAAAAACAGCGTTAAAATGAAATCTTAATGCATTTCAACTTGTTTAGTTTTTCGAAGTCTTATTTAATTGGATATACATTCTTTCAAAAGTCACCAACTATAGATACTATCATATATGTCACTGAAAAATCATCAAATGAATATGGCTCCATGTGGTCAGTGTAGTATGGAATAAACATTGAAAACTGTATCTCGAGCAAATATCACAAACAACATCTAGAAATAACTAAAATTCCTGAATTCATTTCTAAGAAGACTTTATTTTGGCTTGTGATCCTAATCATCACGTCTTTATTTAGGTTTGATCTAAAATGTATTTGTCATGATAAACATTTAAAAGCTATCCAAAAATATATAAATTTATGTTCTTTTCTATTTTAGATATATTCTTTACTAACTAAAGCAATAAAAATAAATTTAACCAAATACGAAATTGACATATATTCATATTGTAGTAGCTTGGCATAAGCCATTCTCAACTATTGGATAGTCAGGATTGAGATCTACCAATTATTCAATGACATCCATCAGCAAGGTTGAAATCGGTTCTATAGTAGCTTCCATACTTACATCATCACATTTACGAGGCGTCTGTACTCGAAAAGATAAAGTAATAGGTTTTTTTTGGAATAACCTTTATCCTATGGCGTCTATTGACGCTTACAAAAGCATGATAACAGGAAGGAAAAGAAAAAAACATGGAAAAACAATATACTATTAGTACGAAAAACAAAAAGGAAACATAAATACGTGAAAAGCGAACCATATGTTCACTTGTTTCTTTTACAAAACATGAATGACAAAGAAGCTATAAAATATAAGCCATAAATGGGATTAAGGTTTAGAGAGAAGATTATGTTTTTAAAAGGCAAACAAGAACTCGAAAGCTAATCTAATCTATCTTCTCATTATAAATGATTTTTGATGAATTGGAATCAGCAGATTAGAATTGATTGGTGTCTATCTATAATTTTTCTCACTCTGAGTAATCTAGAGGAATGTCATAGATTAAAATTCTGTGCAGCTAATATCTTGGTTGTTTCTTTTTTATTCATAAAGACATCTTAATAGAAAAGATCGCTATAAAATAATTACTCGTCTAGGTTGGAACGGGATATTCTATTACTTTGTTCATATGCAGCTGTAGTGAACTTTCAATCTTCTCTATAGAATGCTTAACAGTCTCTGAGAAGAACAATTTATTCGTTCACACAAGTTTTAAACAACAAATGATCTCACTGTTTCTAATTATTTCTCATTTATGTCGATCTGTATTATCGGTTAATTTATTTGCTAGTCAAATAGTTTTACCATTCTCTTTTTCCTGTTTATAGTGTGCTGCTATTTACTAGCATACTCATATAGATTTTAACAAACTTCTGCTTCCTTTGTTATATTAACGCATTCTAGCATTCTTAGTAGGTTTTTTTGTATTGGTAAAACTATCCAGGTAGGTGTGAACGTGAATGCTTTTTTCATTCACATGTTTGTTCTTGCGTCAGTTGAAGTTTCTTATAGAACATAATATTCACAACAACCTGATGTTCAATAAGCAAGTCAATGGAATTAATGGACCACGCAAATGGTGGCATCATCATTGGTTTATGATCATTTGCATCTGCTTTATCGTTGTAACAATGCTGGCAGTTATACCCGCTGTGGTATTAAAATTCGTGGTATTTGTATCGAAGAAGCAGAATATCACCACGGCAACATCAACATTATCAACAGCAACGATAACATCACCGGCAGTAACATCAACATTATCAACAGCAACGATAACATCACCAACGGCAACCACAACAACATCACCCACGCCAATAACATTATTTAGAACAGTTACAACCGCAACTCAACAATCAGGTAAGTTGCACATAAATGCTTTTAATCTACCTAAATTTTACTTCTAAATCGAGTATATGTAGTTGCTATGCATTTTGATAACGGCTGCATTAAAATCATCTTAGATAAGCTTTGAAGAATTCTGGTTGATTTTCAGCGGTATTTTTAATGACCTGTCCGACCTAGACTAGTTTTAGAGTAATTTAAATCACTCTTCTTTCTTCTACTATTATAGTCACATTTAATCGAATTGGTCGTTAAAAAATGATAATTTTAATTTGTTTTTTTTTTGAAGCCATTCATGATCGTTGACAAAGGTACTTATGAAGAAAAGACATCTGATTGAAGAATAGCGTCCCAATTAGTAATAATAAGTTCGCGAAATCAGGTGACTTGAAATGAGGATGCTTGTGCACATGATGTGTTGACGTACGTTATCCACATGCCATTGTGGAAAATAGTAGGTGTTACAAACAATTTATCAAGGTTAACAATTGTATCGATACATTAGCGATAAGAGGAATATTCTATTCTATTTTTTCAGGATCTAAACATAAACATCACTGACGAAGCTATTTGATGTGAGACAGTTGTGCATCAACGTTTAATCTTTTGAAGCAAATGAATTTCAAACCAGACAACAACGGAAACTTCACTCTTAGCCATGGCGAATCTTGCAGCGAGTCCATTCTGTTTCTTCAGCCATCCCATGACAGCAATGTATTCTTTTTTATGCAAAGTATCTGTTCGTTCAACATTTTATTCTTAAGTTTGGCTCCCATTCATTGTTACAAATACATTGACTAACTTATTTTACACAGACTGCGAAACTCATATAAGTTGTTGATGACTTTGTTTCTTGCAGATATGACTAATTATGCGAACAAAATTCTAAGTAACTTCCATAATACTATGAAAAATACTTCTATTTTCTCAAAAACTGAAAGTGATATTGAAGAAAGTAACTATCAATATTTCTTGAAGAGTTAGCGTGTAGCTTTAGAATGTGATTTTGCGCTCAGAATTCTTCAATTTTATTATACTGTAGAGTACCGCTAGATTTTGTTGAATAGCAATAGAAGGTTTGAGAAAACAACTTGATTCTAAACTATATAGTAATGGCAGAAATGTTTTCATTATTTCTGTCCTCAACAACAGTTGCCTTTTTTGCAATTTTCATTGTCAAGGACATGTGAAGCATGCAAACTAGTATCTCATGTATGCTTTTTCAGGGCTCTATTATCGAATAAATTGATAGAGGTAGCCGTTACAGTAGCATGTGACAATTCACTAGTGTACATATTTGACAAAAAATGATATTATCACCAGTCTTAGACAGTATTCACGCCAGATGCTGACTATAGTATACATATGCGAATTCTCAAAATAGAAATTAGCTGTTTTCGTGAAAAATAGTTGCATTCAAGCTGGTATGTGAGTGCTCCTCCTTTTCCTCCTTTTTTTGAAAAAGACTCCTCCCCCTCCTCCATTTGTTGATCCATTCCTCCTTTTCCTCCTTTTTTGATATTTTCGTTACGAAAGCCACTAATGATAGT
>CAJNOP010000360.1:101772-121296 GCA_905250075.1 Rotaria sp. Silwood1
TGGAAGAAATATTGATGGCTTCCTAAGTAGTGCTGAATTGTATGATCTATCAACAGGAACTTGGTTAAATACTGGTAGCATGAATACTGAACGGGCTTGGCACACAGCTTCCGTATTAACAAATGGAAAAGTGTTAGTTACTGGCGGACACAACGATGATAATATTCTAAGTAGTATCGAGTTGTATAATCCATCATCAGGAACTTGGACAACTACTAATAACATGAATAGTCGACGAGTGCTGCACGCGGCATCCGTATTATCAAATGGAAAAGTGTTAGTTACTGGTGGAGAAAATACTGATGGTTATCAACGTAGTGCTGAATTGTACGATCCATCAACAGAAACTTGGTTAAATGTTGGTAGTATGAATAGTAAACGAGCTTGGCACACAGCTTCCGTATTGGCAAATGGAAAAGTGTTAGTTTCTTGTGGATACAGTAATGACGATTTTCTCACTAGTACAGAGTTGTATGATCCATCAACCGGAACTTGGACAACTACTGGTAGCATGAATAGTAAACGAGTGCAGCACACAGCATCTGTGCTAGCAAATGGAAAAGTGTTAGTTGCTGGTGGAGAAAATCTTGGTGGTTTTCTAAGTAGCGTCCAGTTCTATAATCCAACAACAGAAACTTGGATAAGTATTGACAGCATAAAGAGTCAACGAGTGGAGCACACTGCATCCGTATTAACAAATGGAAATGCGTTAGTTACGGATGAATGACTAAACGTTAGTGTGATTTGAACAATGCAGAAATATATTAATTATTTCAACAAGGCAACACAGCAGACAATTTTTGACAATTCATACTCTTGTTCTTGTTTGCAAGCATTAAATCTTCAAAGTCCTACTGTCTTATTTGTTTATTATTTCCTGTTATACCTCTAACTATTATCCTTGGAATTTCTTTTTGATCCACTATCACACTAAGCTATTGAAACTTTCTACGGTAGTTTTGTGAAACACAATTTATAATGAGTTTCAAATCATATACAGAGAAAAATGAGTCCCCTTTCATTCTGACTCGATCCCAAAGTTTGTGATAGAAAGGCAGAATAGCAAAAGTTCTCTAGTGTCACAAAATTAGATCGAAGTGATCCTAAACAAGTCGAATGGAGGATGTGGGTGTGGGTATGGAGTATGGGGTGTGGAGTACAGGTGGGGATATGAGTTGTAGCCGGACGATGATCATACACACTCATGTACACTCTTCAATACGTTCGAATCATTTGGAGCTCTTCGATAATTTTGTTTATTGTCGAATGTGATGTCTTTTTAGGGTCTGGGTGAGAGTGGACTTATAAAAATGATATTTGATTCTTTTGTCTACAACTTTTTGAAGAAAATGAGTCGGGCTCTCATGAATGGATTTTAGGCTCTATCAATTGACACTATCTTCACATTAAACGGCGTCCTTGGAACCAATCAACAATATATGATCTCAATCTGTTTTAATCTGCTTTTTCTTGAAGCTTTTTTTAACATAAGTTCCACGTATAAGTGTTTATTCTGATTAACTGATATTCTTATAAATGAAATACGTATGCATTCTTTAGTAATTTAAAAAAATAGGTCTCGCTAAAGCTGACGGAGAAGACACCAACAATACTCTAGTAAATATGCGAGAGGTTCTTATGCAACTAAAGATAGTTTAAATGTATTTTCTTCTCTAAATAAAATTTTTTCATTACCAAGTTTTTATATGAAATTAGGTTGTTTTGAAACTGATGAGGGAAGGTCATCAACTGATCAGTCGCTTTTGCGTTGATACCATGTGCATTATGTAGGTGCCAATGAGCTATGAATATCGTGAAAAAAGCCCGAATCGCTAGTTTATTGCTACGGAGATACTGTAATTTCACAGTATGTTTTAAAATGAATGCTGTGGTCTTCCTCAGGAACATCAGAAAAAATGATTTTCGAATTTCGCCTTGAAACTTGGCAAAAAAACAGGCCTTACCAAGAATAGTATTTTGTGAAAGTTTTAGATCTTTTCTCTATTTCTATCCGTAGTTACAACTATGATAACTTCATTCGGACAAACCAAATGATTTGATGTTCTCATTTCAGTATACGAAGAAGCCAAAAGACCTAAAACTTTCACAAACAACTATTTTTGGTAAGGCCTGTTTTTTTTGCAAATTTCCAAGTCGAAATTCGAAAATCATTTTTCTTTATGTTCCTGAAGGGAGCTACGGCATTCTTTTTAAAAAATACTGTAAAAGTGCAGTATCTTCGTAGCAATAAGCTAGTGATCCGAACTTTTGTCACGATATTCATAGCTCATTGGTACCCACATAATCCACATGGTATTAACACAAAAGCGATTGATCCGTTGGTGACCCTCCCTCGTCAGTTCGAAAGCTCCATAAGTCTGAACCATTTTTAGAATGTTTCTAATTTTACTAGGACCTCTTTGTGGGTCCAATATGAGTGCCGATAGCGAATTAGAATTGGATTAGTTCTTTCGTCAATTCCGTATAAAAATCAATAATGTTTCAAATATATTCTCCTTACTCACAATCTATTCACTATCATACGTAATTTCGACGAGACAAGCATCCGTAGTTATTTTGCATACAACGATAATCTATCTTTGTGCTCTCTCCACGTAAAATGTGTTTTTTGCTTTTCTGTGTCCGGTTGTCACCATATAAATGTAAGTAATAATTTATCATCGAGAAAACAACAACAAACAGTTGTTCTGGTTGATAGCTACATCCATAGATCGAGTATGGTCATTATCTTTTTGCGATAAACATTTATATTGCATATGATAATATTGTTTATGTGTTAAACACCATTGACGACAATAGATTAAAAATCATCTTGGAAAACAACAATTTAGAAATTCATATTCTCAAATTTTCAATACTTCTGTACTAGTCAGAAAGAAGGAAACAGACGGTGAGAGTGTATGTGAAAGAAATCTTCATACCAACCGACACACACACCGTCGATTAATCAAATGCAACACTTCATTTGGGACATTGGCTGCTCAAACAGTAATTGAAACATTCAGAAAATGCTTTAATGACATGCATTTGTATTGTACCAAACAGCATTTGTGAGAAGAAGCTTCGTAGTAGAAAACATAGTCGACGATACTTTTATTCGGTATTACTTGAAAACGAAATTACATGTCGCATACATTGAGCATTATTGTTTTCGTCAATGGAAATGTGGATTTCGAAATTCAAACAATAACAGTAAAAGATTAAAAACTTGACCAGGATGTACAAAAATCGAAAAACTCATTCTCCTGACAAACTTCTTCATTGAGAGCACCACTATTTTTAAAAGTAGCATATTCATCAAAATCAGTCATATAGTCAAAAAATTAGTTCAATATCACAAAGTATCTAATTCATTTTTCTTTTATCATTTTTTAAATTTGTTGGAAAGTTCCTATACTAAATTTTTATAATTGATTACTCATACGCATTTTTCCTCTAGACTACCCAAGTCTTTGAAGATACATACAGTTCAAATGTGCAGTGCACTCGTATATATGACTAACAGATGTAGTAACATCATACAAAAAGGAGAGAACATTTACAAACTGGTTGATGATATTTTGTTAAAAAAGAACTCCTGACATCTACACACAGCTAATAACAAAGTTCGAATGACTATTGCTCAATGATAGATAGTGACTCATGAAAGAAATTGCACCATACCTGTACAATTTTGACTATGTGCAACCAAAAGAGAAAAACAAACATTTTAGTCATACATGATTGCGAAAGGTTCAAATTGTTTTTAATAAAAAGCAAACGAATATTGACAATTCTACATCGATAAGTCATATGTATCATTATTGAAAAAAATGGATTACAAAGACCAGAGATCTTTAGTAGTATTTATATCCGGACTTTCTTATTATTTTACACATTCGTAGTCTATTTATAGATTCAGGTCTTGTAAAATTCCTTTTTCTAGAATTACTTAATTAATAAAATACTCTAAATGAACTAGTTGTGCTTGAAAAATGTATACAAATAAAAGAAAGACAATAGTAAGATTGTGACAAACATTTAATTTAAATTTTAATCATTTTCAATAAGTTTTTTGTGCAGTACATTTGACGTTCTATGATAGATGTGAGGAGGGTGCTTCATTGATGTTAAAGTGCATTATCACGTTCATTCTAAAATATAGCTCACAATTTCTAGATTACCTGTAGATATTCACTCATTCTTTCATCATATTAGCCTGATATTAGATTCAAATTAAGAGATTGATAAAAAAAACTGTTTCTTTTGATCATATATGATGCTGATTCATCAGCAGAAAGAGACCAATTGGCAACTGTAACTCGAACCATTGGTGATCTAGTTTCTTGGATGTAAGTGTTCAGTTAATTTGATTGTACTTCATAAGAATATGTCCACATTTTATTTACATGTATTTTCATTTAGGCAAAACAACTTTACTTAATGTCGTCAAATTTGGCAAAGATGTTACAATAGCGTCAACATTCGCTTTGAATATTATAATAGAAATTGACAACATTTCTATACTGGCTATGGAAGAGGGTGGACGCTCGAGAAATCGTGTTTTTCAGCGTTTTTACTACGATGGCATTTCGGGAATTATCTTTGTTGTTGATTCAACTGATAGAGAAAGCATCGATGTAGCACGGGATAGACTTCTTCAAATGTCAAACACAGCAATATTTTGTAACAAACCGTTTCTAATTTTTGCCAATAAACAAGACTTATCCAATGCGATGACATTGAATGAAATACAAGTCAAACTCGGTTTAGCTAAACTCAATGGAAATACAAAATGGCATTTGCAGCCAGCTTGTGCTATTCAAAATGAAGGTCTTTATGAAGGTTTTAAATGGCTGACAGAATCTATGGTAGAACAAGTTGATCGAATCAAACCGATTAACGAGACAATTGACGATCTGACCATTATAAAAAATCGTCTTAGGTCCATCTGGAATATGACGAGTTTTAAAACATTGTGGCGCAAAGTTTTTTAATTTTTTTATATTCTCGATGAAAGAAAACAAAACAAATTCATAAATATACATAGGGGTATCCAAAAGTAGTGACAACGACATTTTATTACCACATATTAAGGTTGATAAAAATTTCTTTTTCCATAGGATGATAGAACGAGAAAAGCTCTTTCTTTCTATGCTATTCGCTCATACTTCAGATGACATCATAATAAAAAAATCCTAATAAGACTAGTTTACCTAACATGTGTCACGGTTACAGAAGTTCATATTGTCTTCAATAGGCATTCTTTTCTTGATCTTTTCTTTGTTTTTATTCTTTCCTTTATTCTTTCCTCTCACCTCTTTCGAGACTTTAACGTTCATTCAGATTAGCATGTCCAATAATTGAAAATACATAAACAAGTTCAAGAAGTTTTTATTTCATTAAATGTTCAAATTGCCTTGATTATCTACACACAATTCCATTCTTTGAATCCATTTATCGAACTTTTTCCTGTACTCTTCTTTATCCAAAGAATACATGAACTCCGTTATAGCGTTGTGTAACGATTCGGAATCAGCTTGATCAGTTAGATTTCGTTTGATCAAGTCGATCAACCAAAAATCACACGGAGACAGATCTAGAGAATTTGGTGGTTGTGGTACTACGGTAATTTCTTCTGAACAAAGATAATCGAGTACGTCTTTATGAAAATGTGCTCGTCCGTTATCATGATGAAGTTTGATGGCATGAGTACCTGAGAGAGATCTTTGTTTCTCGATGTCTTCGATAACAGGTTGCAAACAGTTTTTGATGTAATATTGATGATCGATAGTTTGTCCACTTTCAACACGATGGATTAGAAGAGGACCAGTTGATTTAAAGAAAATGCAGAATAGAGTTTTTGGAGCAAACTTATTTCGTCGCACTCTTGTGGGCGGAGGATCGTCTTTTGCCACCCAAGCAGCGTTGGAAACTTTTCGACCAGTTTGCTGATGGAAAAAACACGATTCATCACCTGTTACCACGTCGGACAAACGCCATCTTCCTCCTGTAAATCTTGACAGATTTTATTTGCATATTCGAACTCGTTCACTCCGTTGATAATCCGTTAGCTGTTTGGGTATGTAGCGAGCAGTCATTTTTCTAAGTTCCAGATGATCAGATAATATTCTATGAACGGTGCCACAACTTAGATCAGTATGCTCTTGTAATTCTGCTATTGTAACATGAGGATCATCACTAACAATACTACGAATTTCTTCAATATTTTCAAGAGTACTCTCAGTTACAGGTCTTCCGAATCGTTCTTCATCTTCAATTTCTTCTCAACCTTCACGAAACCATTGAGCCCATCTTGCAATTGTTCGATAAGAAGGAGCTTCATCACTGAAAACAGTACGTAGCTCGTCGTGAATAGTTGTTGCTTCAACATTAAGCGCAGTACGCACTTTAATGTAGAAGCGAAAATTTTCTTTGTTCATTGAAAACAAAAATGAATAGTAACATTCGATTTAACTTAACTTCTTCCACTTTCTATAGAATAGAATAGCACATGACACGTGCACAAAAAGACGCATGTATCTTTGTATACATATGATAAATGATAAAATGTCAGAAGAGTGATATGAAAGAATAAAGGAAAGAATAAAAACAAAGAAAAGATCAAGAAAAGAATGCCTATTGAAGACAATATGAACTTCTGTAACCGTGACACATGTTAGGTAAACTAGTCTTATTAGGATTTTTTTATTATGATGTCACCTGAAGTATGAGCGAATAGCATAGAAAGAAAGAGCTTTTCTCGCTCTATCATCCTATGGAAAAAGAAATTTTTATCAACCTTAATATGTGGTAATAAAATGTCGTTGTCAATACTTTTGGATACTCCTATGTATTTCTTATTAATGTGTTTTTCACAGCATTGACAAATTGAAATGAGCTTTTAATATATGAATGATTTTCTTTCTCATAATTCTTTATTATATTAGCAAGAAATGTGTTGCAAGTTTATAATTTGTAGCATGGAACATTATGCTTATTGATCTTAATATAAAATTAGGTTTATGTACATTCATTGTACAATAAAGCATTGAAATATTATGAATTTCTTTTTCCTCTGTTCTTGATCGATCATTTTCGATCTTACTAAACTTCTTTGAGTCTTGCAAAGTTTGATTTACTTTACCTCTATAATTATTTTTGTCTATCTTTAGTTCTTCTAATGCAATACGTTCTACATCACTTAATTTTATTGAAAAATGACTCCCAAGCGATGTTTCTCTTCTTTCACTCATCTTTAATTTTTATTGAGTCACATTCAATTTCTAAGTGCATATTGAGCAAGGGAAAAAAAGCAAGACTTCAAATACTTCACGATACTTTACTTGTACTTCATGTATTGAAGTCTTGCCTTTTCCGTTTTGCTTAAACTACATTCGCTGTGTCGACTTCGAATACAGTCAATTAAGCTTCACTTTTAAATAGAATTTTTGATAAACGGAAAGATTCATTGAAACAATACAACTGAAATTTTTCAGTTTTGTATTTACGAGCTTTCGTACTGATTGTGAGACCATCTGTTAAAAAAAAAGATTTTACACAAGGAGATATTCATAGAGATTATAATAAAGTTCAAAGTCTAATGAATCACTAAAACTCGAATTTTCGCGTAGGCAAATGTCACTGTATATAGTCTCGTCACAACAAAACGAAACACAGTTAAATGTAAAAAGCAAAAAAAAACACACGAGGAATGAAATATACATCATGATGAGCACATGGACAAAAAACACTGTCTACCCGAGGACAGAGTCATGCTCCATTGATTCATGTGAATATATGTTTGTTGAAAAGAAAATTATGTTGTCAGTAATAAATACAGAGTGAAACTAATTGCAAGCACACAAAACAAAATTTCTTCATTCCAGTATCACCTAGCACGTAAGTATGTTTAGTTTTCAACATGACTAGACTCGTGACAAAACTAAAGTTAAAAGTAAAGAGTATTTACAAACAAGAAAAATGACGAGACATAGACATGAAGTATTTTGATGATCATGAAGTCATTGTAAGAGAGCTACGCTTAATGATACTCAGAATATACAATCAATTGTCTTAATTGAAGTAGAATTCACACATAAAATAGTGTTACTGCAAACTACGTTTGAAAGAATGAGATTTTCTATGGCTACATTCCACTGAGAGTACCTGTTAGAGAGCACTCAGACAGCATTCATCATTATTTATTATATGTATATTTTTTTTCTTCATCTTGTCCTATGCATATGCATGTGTATGCGTCTTCATTTAATTACAATTTTCGTTTTTTTCCTTTTCTATCGATCACGATAATGTATTCGTTTTAGTGCTTTTCGTTATTGACACAGTGAGCAAGCAACGAATTAAATATCGAGTATTTGTCTTCAAAAATTTTGATTCAGGGCTAGTCTAAGGTCTGATGTGTCCTTGAACTTCATTTCTGGTCCGCCATTCACAAGCACCATCGTACATATATTGTCTAGTCTTTTTCGAGAAGAAGACTCGTCAGTATCTGTTGCTTAGATGATTGAATGATATGATCGAAAACTTAATCTTTACATGTCGAAAAAAACACTTGTAGACGCTATTTAATCGAGTTTTACATCTTTTTTAAAATTTTCAAATAGATAAAAAAAATAATTTTTATTCGAATACACAGTTATCAATACAAGCTTAAATACGACTATTTTTGATTTTTATAAATTAAAAATAATTATTTTCGTTAGATTTTAGAAAAAATAAATGAATACAAAAAGGAATATTGTATCCAGAATAGATTAATAATTTCTCTGCGTTGAAGAGAAAAGTTTTTCTATAAGTATTATGATTTTATTTCGTGTTAAATTAAATTAATCCATTTTAAAATTAAAACTAGACTACATTTGTGCAGTCTAAATCAGTTTTGAAATTCATCTAATAAGAATCCGTCTATAACGTGAAATAAAATTATGACACAAAAAATATTGGTATTATTTTGGGTCTGATGTAGATCTTTTTTTTTCATAAACGCTCATATCCACACTC
Organism: Rotaria sp. Silwood1; assembly: GCA_905250075.1. Taxonomy (NCBI): domain Eukaryota; kingdom Metazoa; phylum Rotifera; class Eurotatoria; order Philodinida; family Philodinidae; genus Rotaria; species Rotaria sp. Silwood1. The sequence goes on from CAJNOP010000360.1 coordinate 110,797, forward strand.
ATGTCGTTCGTTTTCATTTATTTTTTGTTGACTTGAGCATTCTTCTTTGCTTCTTGCTTGGTATAAAGAGCCACTATCTCTCGGTCATCATCGCTTCGTTAGCAATACTTTTGAAATAAAGAATTATATATATAGGACAACGACGTCTCACTAATTGCATCCATTCATCATGAGCAACCGAAAATCGACAACAACTGCTGCTAGTGAACTAGCAGCGATAACCCCCACCAATAGTACGATTGTGCTACCCGAACCTACGCGTCGGGCTCTTCAAAATTTCCTTTTGATCTGGCTTGATGCTAATTTAAACGAATCCAATGAAGATTTCAAGAAATCATTACAAAAAATACAGTATTTAGTGGCATCAATCAAAACATTTACGGATGCTGAAGAATGCATTGATTTTCTCAGTGCAAGTAAAAAAGAAAAAGTATTTATGATCGTATCGGGTTCACTGGGACAGCATGTAATACCGAAAATTCATGCATTGCCACAATTGGATTCGATTTATGTTTTCTGTAGTAATCAATCAATTCATGAAGAATGGGCCAGAACAATGCCTAAAGTTAAAGGTGTGCACACAACAATCGAATCAATTTGTGAAGCATTACAAATCGATCGTAAAAATAGTGATCGAGCTATGATCTCGATCAGTTATAATGGTATTGATATATTGTTTACGTATGCACAAATATTAAAAGAAACACTTTTGCAAATTGAAGACGATGATACAAAATCTCTTAAAGAATTTGTTGACTACTGTCGTCTTCAAGGTGGTATTAATGAAGATGAAATTAATAAGGTCGAGCTCGAATATCACCGCTATACACCCATTTGGTGGTATACAGCTCCGTATTTTATGCGCTCAATGCTTAAGCGTGGTTTTCAGCTAATGGATGTTGATATCATAGTCAGAATGAACTTTTTTATTCGACATTTACATCAACATATTAAAAACTTACATCGTGATCAACAACCATTTGCCAACACTAGTCCGTTTCAACTTTTTCGAGGTCAAGGTTTAGCAGTGGAAAGTTTTGACAAACTGAAAAAAACCAAGAGTGGACTAATGTGTTTTAACAGTTTTCTTCCCGCAAGCCGCAATCGCAGTATCTCCCTCGAAAATTTTGCACGACCAGCGGCACTTGCCAACGATCCTAATCTAGTTGGCGTACTCTTCGTTATGATCATCGATCCAAAGCTATGTGCAATGTCATCAATTCCTTTTGTTGATGTCAAGAACGTCGGCTTCTTTAAAGGTAAAGAGGGAGAAATTCTGTTTTCAACACATACAATATTTCGTATCGATAAAATTCAACGCATTTATGACGTTCATACTGATCGGTTATATCAAGTCAATCTCACTCTTACGGGTAACGATAATCATGAAATTAACACATTTACAGCACACATACGCAAAGAAATCAATTTGAAGGCACTACGAGGATGGTCTCAACTAGGTTTCATACTTATTAAACTGGGCGAGCCTGCAAAAGCAGAACGACTGTATCAGATCCTCCTTGAAAAGGCATCTTCCGATGTAGATCGAGCCTATTACAATCATCTACTTGGTTCAATGTATGACGACATGGGCGAGTACAAGAAAGCACTCTCATTTTTCAAAAAAGCACATGAAATCAATCGAAAAACTCTCCCTCCAAGTCATCCCGATATTGTACAATCGCAAAGAAACATTGATAATATGAAAAAGAAATTGTAATTTTGTTCTTTTTTTTCGCAACAATAAATTACTCTCTACTATTTTTGTGTTGGTGATCAATTCAAATGATTGTTCTATCTGTATGAAATCTTTTGTAGCGCATGCGTGCGACCAAAGACATCTTCTCGGTCTTGTCGTACTGTATGGTAGACAAAGTCGACAACGGTTGAGCAAAATATGCATGCATGCTAGTGCACCGTGCGTTCAAGACGATGATGATGTAGACATACATATACATGCCAGGTCACTCGATGGGCTTGTAAAGAAAAGTAGAGTGCAAGATAAAAGACGCACAAAGAAGAGCAACCACGCAGCGCAACGCAAAAGAACAAAGGACGTATGTGACAACATCAATAACATCGATCTCACGTCCTCCTATTCGTCTGTACACATATCAATTCGATTAAAGTCGTCTGAAATATGATGGGTTGGGGTCGATTATTTTTTTTCATTTTATATTGAACACGAATATTTTAAGAACGGTGTAGATATCCAGAGCGTTACCTTGCAAGTGAACAACTGACACGAAGAAAAACAAAAATCTGATGATTGATATAGTAAAGAATAAGTTCAGTATTAACTAACGGAACTGTTTTTGTAATGTCAGGATTCGTACTAAAACAGAGCCTGTTTTTCAATGGTATTGAATGTTTTTTTCTCAAGACTTTACGCTAAAAAAATAGGTATCATACGAAACTTTAAAAGGTATCGATAATTGAAACGAATTCCAAATCATTTTCGTTGTCGTATGGACCTACGAAACCCTTACAAAGTTGGGTGTGGGTGTGGGATGTGGATCTTCTTTTCATCTATACCCACACCCACACCCTCTGTCTTGGACAGAGAGAGAATGATAGATAGAGAAGGTGAGGATATCACTTTGTTTTGTTCCAGAGCTTTGGCAAGATAATGCGATCGTTGAGCACTGCTTTAATTGCTATAGAGGTACAGCGTGGTTAGTATTTATCTTGAACAAACAGTGAATCATCGATAGAGAAGGTGAGGATATTACTTTGTTTTGTCCAAGAGCTTTAGCAAAATATTGTGCTTCTTGATCACCGATTCGACTGTTGCTGAAGTTTAATGTGATTAGGGTCTGTTTAGAAGAAACAGTTAATGATAGATAGAGAAAGTGGGGATATTACTTTGCTTAGTTCGAGATCTTCGACAAGAGATCATCCTGATTCATCATGGATTGCAGTACTAGCGAGATTCAATGTGATTAGTGTGTATTTAGGAAAAGCAATGAATGATAGATAGAGAAGATGAGGATATTATTTGGTTTTGTGTGATGATTTTGTTAAATTTTTGTGCTCGATGAATATGGATCCATTTGTTAGTGAAGTTCAGTGTAGTTAGTACCTGTAAGAGGCCGAAATCGAACCGAATCTATCCCCATCCGTTTTTTAAAATTTAGTCCAAATGAACCGAACTCGAACCCGTAGAACTCGCTTCGATTTGGTCTCTGGCGTGTATGTATAGAGATAAGAAACTTTGGAAGAAAGAAAGCTTCATGAAGGCAAATTGCAATGAAATCTATGTATGTTAGTTGTTGCTTCAATGGGGAAATCTTTCATTCAGACTGAGGACATGGGTATGCTGGTGGTTTTTTTTAGAAAAGACATTGAAAAAAGCTATTAGGTATATAAATTTTTGTAGGGCACAGAAATTGCCTTGAAATTGTTGCGGAACGCATGATACACATTCCAGTGCTCGTGAAAGAATGTTATAGCTCCGTATCGCCTGAAAAGTTCTGGAATAATAAGCCACGATGTCCCTAAGTGTTTAATGTAGACAAGGAGAAACGAGGTGATCACAAATCATCAGATTTTTCTCCACTCTGGAAACATTGTAAAATGAAAGAACCTTAGTAGTATACAACCACTATGATATTGTTTTATTGAGATGTCGTCCCTTTTATGGACAAAAATTTAAAAAATGTCAGAATTCACTGTGCTCTCTCGTAGAAGAGAAAGGACGACTAAAATGAGCTAATATGTAATCTTTAAACGATATTTTTCAACAAGATTCAATTGCATTTACGACACTTTTATTAGTCACTGATCTTGTTTGAACTGAAGCTGATGATCCTCGCTTCAAAATACATATCTCTAGATATTACAGAGCGTACATAATCTTGATATCTAGAAAATCAATAATTATTTTATATTTCAATTCGTAAGATATAAATAGCATTCACATTCACTCGAATTAAACAAGATCAGTGGTTAATAGCAATATCTTAAATGCAATTGAATCTTGTTGAAAAATATCGTTTAAAGATTACATATTAGCTCATTTTAGTCGTCCTTTCTTCTACGAGAGAGCACAGTGAATTCTGACATTTCTTAAATTTTTGTCCATAAAAGGGAGGACATCTCAATAAAACAATATCATAGTGGTCGTATACTACTAAGGTCCTTTCATTTTACAATGTTTCCAGAGTGGGGGAAAATCTGATGATTTGTGATCACCTCGTTTCTGATCAGCGGAAGTCCTTGGCCAAATTTCAATGAACCATGATGGAACACTTGGATATATAAGATCTTTTTATATGTACTTATAGTAGCAAATGCAGATGATTATCTGATAATCAATCAAAGAATGCTAGAAACGGAAAAAATCTGATAGAGTGAAGTCTCTACTACAAAAGAAAAACGAATTGGTCGAGAGCGAGATAGTGGAAACATCTAATTGACTAGACTTCCAGTCTCAGAAAACTTGATTGAACAAAAGCTAGGTAGTGGAAACATCTGACTTGATGGCACGTCGATAAGAACATCGCGTGACTGGCTGAGCTGGAAGCATGAAAAAACTTCATTTTGAAGAGCTCTTCAAGATCCTCACCAACATATCTGTACACGTGACTTTACATGTTCAAGCAAGCATACAAGCAAATAAACTCATTTTATTTCACATACCCCTCTTTTCAGTCGGGAGAATATGAAGATGGATAATTGAGAACTTATTTTAATTGATTAGAAAGATTTGAAAAATTCTTAAAAATATAAAAATCAAAATTACGACTAAAAGTCAGATTAAACTTGGATAAATAATAGGGCCATTTTAATATATTTTGCATCAAAAAAATATCGATTTTAATGCAATTCTTGATATTTTTTGTTGCATAGTTTATATTTTCTCGAATAAGATGAGCAAGATAGGATTATTGAGCATAAAAACCATTAGAACCTATTATTAAGTTATTGATTCTCCAATAGTTGAACACAATTTGTAACCCTGTAGGAGCCCTGTCATGTGTCGATTGCTGATATTTAATCGACAATCCTTTTTTTTGTCATTTTGCTTTTAATGATGAAACGAAACACTACATAACTGTTCGAGATTCAATGGCTATTCCACATTTTCATACCTTAATATTCAAAAGTAGTGGGTCCCTTAAGTTTTTGCACACGTTTTATTTTGCATATATCTCAGCATAAATAAATGATCGCATGTTTTCGATTGCGATCGAATTGTGACGCAACTTCGTTGCAGTTGCTAACAAATAGGCGACATCAGATAAGATCTTGTTTTTCTGAAGATGCGCCATCAAAAGCTCTAAGAAATCTATATGCGGAAATCTCTATTGACTTTTTCTCCTGACTTTTTTCTAAATGGTTGTTATGATCTGTGTTGATAACACTAGATCCTCTGGTCGTCTATGCCTTTCTTCTTGTCGTTCGTCTCTTCTTTTTGTTCTTTTTTTTCCGTCTATTCTGATGTCTAACCGCACTCTATACATGTATAGAGACGTGTGTGTTTAGCTTTATAATTTGTTTTCCAACGAAAAAGGAAGAGTGAAATAAAGTTAGGTTTATATTTTCGCAATGGTTAAAAATGAAGATCTACGTGATGTTGCTATTTTCCATTGTAAAAACCGAAAAACAGCAACAAAAATCGTAGTTTCTTGGCAAATACGGTTCATCGTACTACAGTTCTTCGTTGAGTATGGCAATATGAGCGAACTGATTTCTTTTCTGTAAAGAAATCAGCAGACAGAAGGAGACGTGAAAGAACGCAACGGCTAATTAATTTGTCGAAAAAACAACTTGCATCAAAAAATGATAGAAAAAGTTCACAAACAACGTGAAAAGATTGGGTACAGCAATTGGTTAACAATGGAAAAGGTACTCAAGCAAGATTTAAAGAAAAAATGTTACCAAAGAACATCCGTTGAGAAGCTTCAAAATTTTCAACAGTCAATTCGACAGCAATGCTGTTCATGGGTTAGAAAGAAGTTCAAACGTGAAGATGTACAAGACATGATTTTTACAGATGAAAACTTCTCGCTCGACATGGCGATTTAAATTGAAAAAATGCTGCTGTACGAGCGAATAGTAGATAGGATGCAGATATGGACAATGACATTTATAGAAAAGGAAAATTTTCTGTTTTAATTATGATTGGAATGGGTGTAACATAAAATCGACTGATGATTCGTTACTTTTTGTAAACAGATGAATGTTTAAATGGTGAAATATACAGTTGAAAACTGCTGCCATTTTTATAAAACCGAAGCTGATCGATTATTTGGAGATCAAAATTGGTGTTTACAGCAAGATGCAGCAATTTATCATACGAGCAAAAGGCATAAGACTAGTGCAAAAAACATCTAAAGTCGTTCGTTTAGAAAGATCAGTAATCTTCAAACTCCCCAGAATTAAACCCATTAAAGTATTCCATCTGGGACAGTATTAATGACAATATTAGTTATCAAAAAGTTCAAATGGAAGATGATTAACCCTTAAAAGCCGGAAGGCCTTATCGCTGCAAATTGAACAAAGTAATTGTTAAAATAAGAAGTCCAGCATTTCAATAAGAATTATTGATAGTAAAAAAAGAAAATTTTTTTTTTCTTACGGAGATATAAAATGTCCCTTGGAAGGGACATTCGGTCTTAACGGTCCAAGTTCATCGGTGTTCTGAATTTATGCATGAAAAATGTTTTCAAATGAATAACTTTATTTATTTTGTTGTAAACACAATAAATTAATAGAAAGTAATATGTTCAATAACTTTTTAACAAAAAAAAAGAAAGTTAAGATACATATTTTTAATGACAAACATTTATGTCCATAATAGAAACTTATTTAGGAGTATGATATTCGGTGAAACAATTTTTGCTTGAATTAAGGCATAAGTGGACCTTACATCTGGAGCATTGCCAATATGTTTTTCCAGAACAGTTTTCATTCTTACATCGAGTATTGTTAAGACCAGAAACAAATAAAGGCCAATGATCAGAACTATCATATCGTACAACATCTGTTACACTGGACCTGGCTTCACGTAGTTTTTTTGTTGGTGGTTCATTTTCTTCATCATTTTGATAAACATTTACTGATGAACTAATAGCTGCTGTTGGGAATATTTGAATATTTGTTTTTGTTAATAGAAATTTTGCTATTTCAGATTTGAAATGAAATAATCTAAATTTTCCATGACTTGTAGAATTATAACTATCATCACCACAAAGACGAGAATTCATGATAATCCAAGAGTTAATAACCATTACATCTAAAATTCTCCATATAATTCTGGAATACCAACGTTTGGATTTGAATGGGATGGGGTGTAAGGCTATCAGCATGTCCATACTGTCGACTCCTCCCATGAATTTATTATAATTATTAATAATTTGAGAAGCTGTAACATCAACTCGACACTGTTTTTCTTTATCCCAACGTTTTAATGTTGTTATTGGTTCTACACCTATATGATTGGAACCTAGTAATACCCGTTTTGAATCCTTCCATCCAACTATGATGCAATTTTGTCATCTGATATAAAAGATTCATAATATCCTCTCTTCTTTTGAGCAAATTCTTCTTCTGTTGATATTGGACATTTTTCTATTCGATTCGATCTTAACGTGCAGGTGATTCGATAACCGAGTTCAGTTAATGTTTTTATCAACTTCGTTGATGCAAAATAATTATCAATAAATATTGCAGATCCAACGGGAACATATTTCACTAAATCTAATACAACTAATCCTGAAGAACCAAATTGTTTAAGTAATTTTTCACGTTGGGTATCAATTGATTTAATAGTATTCAATGCTTTTGCTGTTGTTGATCGAGATGAAGTACGTCTTAATGATAAATCAGGTAAAGCTAATCCATTAGACATAGTTTTCGATGAACCATGATGTAATATCATTTCGTAGACGAATGATGAAATACCGCACCTTGTCCATACTTTAAAACCTCTCTTTGTAGGTTTCTTTGGCATGTACTGACGAAAGGATGTGGGAGCTGTTGTTCCTTTGTATCGCTTTTATAGAATAGAGAAAAAATTTGGACCGTTATGTCCGAATGTCCCTTCCAAGGGACATTTTCTTTATGACATCATAATTCATCAATAGATCAATCAAAACATCGTTGAATGATTTCATATGATAGAGTAACGATGTATCGCGAGATACCACTTGAAAAAATAGATTTTGCTCTAGTATTCATCAATATACAAACGTTTCAAAATGAAGAATTGATATTTAAAAAATCGTCGGCCTTAAAAAACGCAGTGTTTTCTCTCACAAATACTCTGATTTGTTTTTACTCTTTTTTTATGATCTACCACATCATTGGAGTCGAAGAAAATAAAAAATACTGTATATGCACTATTATTGCATATTTTATTCAAATTTTCAAAATGTCCCTTAGAAGGGACATTCGGCTCTTAAGGATTAAGAAAGAGAAATCAATAAATCTTGAAAACAAATTGACTTGGATTATGCACGACAATTTATTGGTGCATTTCTTCGAAGAGTTTATTCGGTTGAACAACATAACGATGAGCTGATTATTGATGCACATTCTTGATACTTATGAAGTTTCATTGTAATTAACTTCCTAACGTCCTATTATTGTGTTATGAAGTTGGGTTTTGAAATAAAGAAGTAATTTTAAAAGCACTTGTGACATTTTTGTCATACTCGATGCAACAGGAAATAATAACATCTTGTAGATCGTCACATTTTATTACGAAGAAAAAAAAACAATTAGAAGAGAAAGTTAATTGCCATTTCTTTATATAGTTTTGTAGAGTTTCTCATGGCACATCTTTATAAAAAAGTAAAATTTTATCATTTATGCATACTGAGATATATGCAAAATAAGACATGTGAAAACATGTCGGGACACGCAGTACAACCGTTCTACACAAAAATCAAGTTGCTAAATGAAAGAAAACGGGAACTCATTAACTATACAGTAAGTAGAAACTGTACAAGAATGTACAAATGGGCCTTAGCGGCAAAAGTCAAGAGTAAACTGACCATTGTGTAGAGGATTAAATTCTACACCCAATGGTATGCTACTCAACTTTGTTTTAAAAAATTGTTTGACTGAAAAATTCAAAATACGATTTTTGAACATTTTAAAATCCGTTTTTTAATGCCAAGATTCAATTAAAAAAAGTAACGTTCGTCGCTTCGACTCACTTGACCCTCGGCTGTATAAGGCAGAAGTATTTCTCGTATGTATCGATGCGGGAAGAATTTATCTAGCAGTTTTATCCGAATAAGCAACGCAAAATTCTTTTCTTAAATCGTAACATTGAAAAAAATCTGCTCGGTCTCTTTGTAAAATAATTTAGGATAAACCCTACTTTTCAGTAAAAGATTGTAAAAATCAGCACATCTTTATCCAAGTATACTCTAACTAATAAATACCTGCAGCGAAATAAATGTCATACTATTACACACTAGTAACATGATGAACTACGTTGGTTTTAGTTGGTAATCTATGCTCATACAATAATTAAGAATCTTGATATTAAAAATTTTGTTTTTACCAACAACACACGATTATAATTGATTTATTTGCAATAATGAAAATGTAAATAAATAGGAAAACGGAAATAATTATTCAACAACATTCTATTATGTGATAAAAAAAGAAAAACTATAGCATAAAAATACATCAACAAGAAGCACGAAATGAACATAATATGCAGTGAAATGTGAGAAAAAAAGAGATAAGATACCAAAAAACAATATCAGAAAGAGAAAACCTTTAACATGGATTACATATGTAATATTATAAGCATTAACAATTACATGCAACGTTTTGTACAGTCAAGGAAGAATGTTAGAGCCATTCAGAAAAACGCATTTGCGTTTCTAAATATAGTTTATCTAGTCTTTCTATTTCGGCGAGTTGAGATTTACTTGGTTTCAATAATAAAATTTTGTAATCAAAATATATTAAAATAATCAAATCAGCCAAGCGTTTCACACGTGACAAAGGTACATAAATTGCAGCAATATCATCAGTTTCATTTGGTAACTTCAAATCAATTACAACATTATTTAAAGTTTGACCTTGACTTTTATGTGTTGTAATACAATACGCAGGTAGAAGTGGTAATGCACGTCGCTTAATCGATAAAATTGTCTTCTGATTTGATTTTGGTTTCTTATCTTTTGGTAGAACATCGGCAATATTAATGCGGAAAGTTTGTTCCATTAATGGTATTGGCACGAGATTTGATTGAAGTTGTTCAAACTTGCATTCAATCTTCGATCTGACGATTTCAATTATTGCGTATAAAGGTTTATGTATGTATCGTGTATTGTTTGGAAATGGTTCTGAAATAACATCGGTTGATACAGAATCTTCATCGTAGACAAGTTGTCGAAAGATTCCATTCATTCCATTAATAAGACCCAGTTCAATAGCAATATTTTGTGTTAAAATAACAGGCATTCCAGGAACCAAAGATAACAAACCAGGTAAATGCTCTGTTTTGCTATCAGATAATTCTAACAGCTT
>CAJNOP010000360.1:129678-140653 GCA_905250075.1 Rotaria sp. Silwood1
ACTTCTTCGTACTTTTTCGTACTTCTTCGTACTTCTTGGTACTTCTTGGTACCCATGAAAAAAAAATTTGTAAAAATTTGCGTTTCAACGCATTTTCTCTAGTTCACATGTTTTCACTAGACTTTGAACGCAGTTTTTAAAACGCATTGAAACGCATCATTTAGTAATTGAAACGGATATGTATCGAATAAAACGCGTTTCTAAAAATGCATTTGAATGCGTTAAAATGGCATATTATTGTTACAAAAGAACGTATAAGAGCGATTCCCTGTGAATCATTTTGAACGTATCCTATTTACAGCTAATTTTCTAGTAATGATGGATATATATGTATCTAATCTATGTATATTTACTCCTTTAGAAGTTAGCAAGAATTGTACTTGTGTTTCTTCCTCTAAAAGTCTTTTTTTTACACATTTACAGAATAATATATGTAAAAAAATGACTTCTAGGGGAAGAAACACAGGTACAATTCTTGCTAACTTCTAAAGGAGTAGATATACATAGATTAGATAAATATATCCATCATTACTAGAAAGTTATCTGTAAATAGTATACTTTCAATTTGATTAAGAGGAGATCGCTCAAACATGAACTCTTATTAGATTGCAACAATTAGTCAGATCTAACTGGAGTTTGTATGGTAATTTTCACTTCTCGGAAGGATAGATAGGGTTCACTAGGGACAAACGAAAAGAAGGATATGGTTCGAGTAAAATAAACGGAAGGAGGGTATTGTTAGAGTATAGAAAACGAAAGAAGAATATTGTTACAGTAAAATAAGCGAATGAAAAATATGGTTAGAGTTTAAAAAAGCGAAAAGTAGTGTATGTTTAGGGTAAAATAAGCAAAGGATACAGTAAGGTCGGATCGAAGAAAAGCTTCGTATGCAGAAAAATAAGATGGAAAAAATAATCTTGTAAAAACCTAATTCGAACTAAAAGTACAGAATCTGGCGATTATATACACAAATGGATCAATACTAAAACAGTACTTATATTGAAGAAAATTTATAAATTTTTTGCTTTTTTACATGTAGATCCAAAATTGCTTTTGAATAAAACAGAATTATATTTGAAAAATATATGTTATTAGCTATGTTTTGAGTACCATCTATCAAAGAATTTTGTTTTTTTCAAAAAATAATTCAGACTCACCCAGAAAGACCTTTCAATTTATAATAGAAAAAAGAAGAATTTTTATAATAAGAAAGTTTATTCAATGATATTCTATGTATGTCAAATTACATCAGCTGCAACTATAGTTTAATAACAATGGACTTTTTTGAATTACGAGATCACATAGAAGAGAAGAATAGAAAATGATAGAAAATATCACACTTCGCACAAGAGTTATCATTACAATTTTAATCACTAAGGGAAAGGAACTAACATATTCCAAGCACTGATTATGTAACTCTCGAAAGATTTCTAAACGTACTATAATTATTCAAATTTTCATTGGAGAACAAAGCAGCCAGCGTTTCTGAACGGTCTATAAAAGTAGTAAATATTGAAAAGAAATAGAAACTTTTATTTCTTTGAAAGAACATTCGAAAAGTTATAAATATATAAATACTATTCCTTTTATTCTATTTTGATCTAGCTGAGTTTGGCGAAAAATTATCAGTATACAATAAATTCACAACAAAAGATATTACATTTACAACCTTAAATTATTCCAAATTGGCACAATTTCAAGACTACCGGTCTTTATAGACGTAGAAATGTACATTATTTTGATCTCACTAGTAAAATTACATTAATAACGACATCAAATAATTTATTGTTACAAATTTAGTCCTTATGTAACACTAGAAAAGATGAAATATTGCTGAATTTTATTACAAAAAAAGTTTTGTGCGATAATGTTGAATTTGAGACAATTGATTTTGATCATCATATTCATGTTAATGTAAATGATATGAATATGGAAATGTATGCTACTATTAATTTGAAAATTTTTATTTTATTCGGTATCTAACGTTAAGTGAGCCTAGTTTGAGAACATGTTACTACTTATCTTGAATTGTTGGCTTTTCTTTTGTATAAAATACATGCTGTCTTTTTCAACATTATTCGAGTATATTTTTTATCTTATTCTATCATAGAGTCGTCATGAACCGTTATACCTTTTAACTTACATATGTTGACATTCATGTCACCCAACATTTATTCTAGTTAACATAGATCTCTATTGTATATAAGAACCAGCCCACATAAGCCACGACCGATTACTATAGGACCTGCTCAATCGATATCCTCCAATTCGGCTCATTTTAACATATGTGATAGAGGCAAGAGTTTGATGAATTTTGGCGAATATTTTCCAGTGTGGAGATATGAGCTACCAAAGTAGGTCAAAATAGTGATTTTTTTCTCCAATAGTGAATCCCATAAAAAACCAAGGACTTAAGCCTTCAAGCTGAAATTATTTTTATGTGTAGAAATTGTTGGTGTATAGAACTACAAAAAATTTCAGCTCGATTGGTTGAGTCATTCTTGAGATATAATGTGCTTAAAATCCTTTGCCGATGATTGTGGAGCTTTATAATGCTCTTCGTAAAAATTCGACAAAAAATCGAGAGTTCAATATTTTTTGAATCGGCTTTCGCCAAAATTCATCAAACTCTTGCCTCTATCACTTATGTTTAAATGAGCTAAATCGGAGGATACCGATTGAGCACTGTCGATCGTGGCTTACGTGGACTGGCTCATAAACACACCTTTTCTAGAACCACATGCATGCAAACATTCGTTCAAACTCTTTTCTAAACTATTCATTTTTTCGGGAAAAAAACGCATCAAAGAGAACAACGTTGTAACGCTTTTCAAAAAACACTTGTTTTTCAATAGAAGAAGGCTAAAAACGCATTTGAATGCATAGCGAACAAATGCGTCCAAACGCATAAAACTGAATGCATTCAAACAGTGTCTTTAAGTTGCGTTTTAATTTGAAAAAATGCGTTCAAAAGATAAAAGATGCGTTTAGCGCGTTGAACTTAAATAGGAAGCGCTGAAACGCAAAAATAGCGCTTTTTTCCTAAAAGTTTGCGTTGGAACGCATTTTTATAAAAATTATTTTGCATGGGTACTTCTTCACAAATATCAAAAACTCTGTTCTACAAAAACAGAACACTTTTGTACTGTTTTCGGAAAAAATCGAGGAAGAAAGCGTGTACTTCTCTGTACTTCTTGTACTTCTTCGTACTTTTTCGTACTTCTTCGTACTTCTTGGTACTTCTTGGTACTTCTTCGTACTTCTTCGTATTTCTTGGTACTTCTCTGTACTTCGCTGTACTTTTCCGTACTTTTGTACTTCGGAAGTACAGAAGTCCGCTTGTTCCCCCTTGATAGTTTTTCATTGTTCAAAATAGTAGATCACCATTGTGGTTCACAATCGAAAATATTTAATACACTTAAAACCGGTTTCGTTCACATGTCTAAGAGTCAATAGTTACAAAGGGCACGATAAAAAAAGTCATTTGATTAATTTTTATCCGAAATCAAATTGCTATTGAAATCTAATATCTGGGTATATCACTTGCTTCAAGCAATATTGATATGAAACACATGAGAACACGTCTCGCATTGTTTGTCATTGAGTGAATGGTATTTTTTTTATAGGATATTAGCGCACGTAGAATGAATGCTATTGAGATTCTTACTTAATTCCATTGAGTTTTGCTATATATGTTAATGGTTATTTTAGCAATTTTATCTTACTTTAATGAATTATCGTTAAATGAAAGAATTCGAGCGTTTTGAAAATCAAATCATCTGGTTCAAAAGGCAGGGAATGATGATCTGTGGATTTTATTGAAGGTAAGTAAGGATATGAATGTTAAAAATATCCAAAGACTCCAGTATTCATATCTTTTTTTTATAATAGTTGTTTATTCTTAAAATGATATTGCTGCAACCAAAAATAGACGGTTAATGGATTCTAAACACACATTGCTTCTCGTAAAACTGCTAGAAAATGTCATTAGATAATTTATTGATAGAGCCACTAGTTGAAGAGTGTAAAAAAATGAATGACTGACGATAAAAAGTGATTTCAACAGTATGGATAAGAGCTCTAAATTTCAATCTGTTCTCACAGTCATTCATACCCGCTATTTGGTTTTTCAATAATAGAAAAAAAATACCTGCATTGATATATCTTTTGTTTGTTGATTGGAGTCATATTTAAGAATAAATAATCAATCAAATGAATTTATAATAACAGGATAACGTAATAGTGAAGATGATAATATTGTTAAAACATCGTTCTAATTTTACAAATGATTCTTGTTTTTATTCATTTAATAAATATTCATCATTGAATTTCTCTTGAACACAGTCTATTTCTTCTAACAGTTCTTTCATCAATACCTAAGTTTTCTATTGAATAAAAATTATTTATTTAAGAAATATACACTTTTATTTCAAATTATTATTGATAATTAAAGACTGTCAACTATTTAAACTCGACTATGCTTTTTCTCTTCTAAATTTTAACATGATCGATCTCTTCAATATGCGGGTTGATGAGGAAGTCTGATTCGATACTAGTGTACCCTATCTTTTTTCTGGACCCATTCGAAATGTAAGAAAATAGTCACAGTTATTTCTTTTCAGTTAGCTAATCTTAGGAGAGAGTGCAATAATGAAGCACTATTGTGAACAAACATGGAATGATATATTTTTCAACTTCGACGTAATCAAGATGAGAGATGCGACTGTCGAATTTTATTGGAAAAATCAATGGATTCGGTCAGTGTTAATAGGATCGTACGGATGATTTTAACATGAGATATTGTATTTTTAAAGATAAAAAATAAAACATTTTCGTTAAAAAAAGTAATTTGAGTTTTTAACAAATAAATAAAAATATAAACTGTTATGAATAAGTTTCTTTTGATATTCTTCAACAAGTCGTATAAACATTAATTTAAGAAAAAGAATTATTGTTTATTAAGAATATTTGATTAGTGAATCAAATAAATTTAATTTATTACTTTATTTTAACTCTAAAGAAATGTTGTTTTTATTCTAAACAAAAACCTTGAATAGCCACATCAATCGAATTTGTAATCGTTTCATTTAAAGTTACAAGTAATTTTGTCAAAAAACAGTTTAATGTTTCCTTCAAATGGAACATTCTGAAAATGGATCCAAGAGAATTTTTTAATTTCATTATAGAGAGAGAAAAACTGGAACTTTAATACAAAAAAAGAGTTTTTCATTTTAATGTTATACTAATAATTTAATAGATTCATCTTTATTTTATTCAAAAAATAAAAGACTTTTTAATTCAGAAATAAAAAAAGAAAGATAATTGCTTAATGATTGAATATGATAACATTTAAAAATAGACTATAGTTTTCGTTTAGTTTTTGTAATGATTCTTCACATTTAGTTTTATGCTTTGGTAAGTGTTTTAACGTTGGAAAAATATATTTTTATAAATAATTTTATGGAAGCGGAATAAAATAATTTACTTGTTTTTTTGACAATATTTTAAAGCATTATTATTTGCAACTAAAATCATTAAACTTCGAAAATCTTTATTGTTGAACATGATTCAATTGTTATAAAACTTCTTTAATGTGTTGCAATGGTAATTGTTATTTAGCTATTCCGCTAAAAAATGATCACCTTGATAAATTTGAAAATTTTCTAAATTTACTTGATAATCTTCCATTTCAAGAAATATCGATATTCATTAATGATTGAGATGATTATTCAATAGAAAGTGTTCAATAACTATTTCATTTATTTTAAAAATTTGCAAGCCTAATATTGAATTCTATATAAAAAATAACCTCGAAATAATTTGGATTAAACACATCTTTTTTTCTTTTTTACAAGAAAGTCACAGTGATGGGTGTTAGTTCAAAAAAAGACCTTCATACAGTCACCGTCACGAGAGGATCATGACAAGTTTCAGTTTATGAAAATGTTGCTTTGACTTGCCATCTGTATTATTCTCAGCTATAAACAAGTTTCTTGAGACGAGTCAAGCTTAAACTATACAAATCATTTCTATATTTTTTTTTCTATTTCTGATAGGTCAGTTATAGTTCACTTAAACTTTTTGCCTAATTTTACTTTCGCACGATATTTTTATATAATGTTTAGATGAAATCTAAATATTATGAAAATAGAAATGTTCAATGTCTTTAGTGTATAAGAGCACGATCAAATTGTTCAGTTGCAAAAGTATTAATTAGAAGCGATGCTTTAATGTGGTATCAACGAACGAAGAATTTGAAGTATAATGTGTCTCGAAATATGATCAAAAGATGAAAACGAAAAAGTTAAGCGCTTTATCAAATATGATCATCTATTCTCTAGTTGTGGTTGATGGGGATACATACATTTTTACAATAAGAAAAGGTGATTATTTAGTTTGTTTTGTAATTATTTTATTTGAACAATATCATTAATGACAAACTCTTTACTGACTCGGAATTTTTTGTTTATTGATGAAATTTTTATCGATACACTTCTTTTTAGTTCATTACACTATTTAATGAACAAAAATATGATATTGATAATCATCAATCTTACACTAACTAAAAGAGATAATCAATTAGTCATTCGATTTGAAGTTTAATTAAAGAAAGATCTATTCAAGACAATTTTCATCGAGTAACATAAAACCAAATACTTTTTTTATGATTATTCTCATAAATGATTGAAGCAATCAATATGAAAAGTTAAAACCGAATGTGAATCCTCACTTCACTGCATCTACACCTACACTTTGTTTATATAATTCTTCTAGTTTTCTCTACAGTTTTTCATTTCTTTTTGTCAGCTTCAACTGAGATAATTCAGCAGATAAAAACGTTGTTTTTTTTTCATCCACACTTCTCAAAGCACGCAAATGTATTGTGAGAGCTGCAGTAATAGAACGAGGATGGAAGTTTGCATTAATGTTAAAGATTTTTGATGATGGAAGTCTCCGTTTGAGTTTATGTTTTGCTCATATAAAGATGCTATAGTATAAATAAAAAAATTCTAAAAAAGTTTCCTAATATTACCGCTTTGTTATTGGAAATCAAGTTTTTCTTGAAATTATCTATTTGTGTAACCATTAAACGTTCTTCTTTGCGTATCTCAACAACAAAAAAAATTTTCATAAGTTGAATTTTTTTAAAATTAAAACTCATCTCATATATGGTCAATTATCATGTGAAAATCATTCATATCTAAGTTATCAATAAGAGATATAGGATTTTAATGTCTACCTGATTCTATGCATAATCGAAACACATGATACAACTACCATATACGTCTGAAAGTTGTTGATTTTTTGTTCAAAAGAAACAATGAAAACATCTAAAGAAAATTATTGATTGAAGGATAATTCTTCTCTGCATATACAGCATTAAATCAAATATGGCCGATGCTACTTCTGTAACGAACCATAGATCTGACGGTGTTGTAAAGAAATTCTCAATTCATGAGAATGTTTCGATATTGATATCTGAAAAAGAACAACATTTACACAAAATACAGTGAAGTTATTTTTGTACCATTGCATTTTGAAGAACATTTTCAGTTTAGTTAATGCCTAATTTTATTTTATGATGAAAATACTAATTCAATAATCAGTTTATATGAATCTTTTTTCGTTAAAAGGATAGATTAGGGTCTCATTGGTACTTTTTAATAGGGATCTTTTTATTCATCTTTATTACTTTTTAATAAAGATAAATAAATAAATAAAAAAGCATCATATAACGTCATACAAATAATCTTCATGACAGCAATCGAAAATAAGCTCGGACAAATGTAATATGCTTATATTACATTGCCACATTCTTATTTCACGACGCGACCTAATGGTTCATTCACTGATCCATTCGGTCAAGAAATTTTTAATTCGAAAACCATCAACTATTCTTTCAAATAATAATCGAAATGCGACATTTTCCAATCTTACAAACGGTGTCCATACTTTCTTGTGACAACAATTTTTGTTTCTTGGATTATTTTCTGTTTTCTTAAGTTCAAATAATCATATTTGATATATCAATTTTGTAATCGAGACACAATACTCGAAAATCTTCAACAGTTAGCACATTCATCAACTTGAAATTTCTTCGGCTTGCATAGGCATGAAAAAAATATAGATTTTCGAGTCATTGTGATTATGTCATGGTTCGTTTGTAATCATTGACATTAAAACATATTTCTTCATGCTTCTACTTCTATGATATTTTGTTTTGTCATTACTTGATTATTTGCGCATACTACAGGTAAATCTTTACATTGATGGAAAGGCGAAGGACAAGCAGTGATATAAGTGTCTCTTCAATTACTTTTACTCAAAGTAAAAAATATATTTTATTCATTTCAATTCCAGAAACTTATATTTAATTTTAAAAGCTAATGAGTTGTTCGATTGCTATTTTATTGAACGAGACATCATA
This sequence comes from Rotaria sp. Silwood1, assembly GCA_905250075.1. NCBI lineage: Eukaryota > Metazoa > Rotifera > Eurotatoria > Philodinida > Philodinidae > Rotaria > Rotaria sp. Silwood1. The sequence goes on from CAJNOP010000360.1 coordinate 138,107, forward strand.
TATCAAAGAAGAATGCCTCCGTTCAAATGATCTCATGCGATTTCAAGAAAACTATTCTTGTTTCAATAACATCGAGCTAATAATAATCGTCATTGGTATGTGTTTTCTTTTTCCAACTATTATCGTTTGATAGACTAAGAAATGGAAAACGAATAAGCGATCACTCTGCAAAATGATCACAAGTTCAGTTGCTCGAATAGAACGACGATATTGGTCTGATAGAACTGCTGTCTTTTGGCTGATCAACGACGAGTGAATATTACATGAATTAGTAAATTGCGGATGTGAGTGTATGAATATGATTCTTCTCTTCGTCCACGCTCACACCCTGCATTGAGCAAGAAAAAAAATTCGTATTGATGCATTTATTCCGGATTATTCAATACAAGTCATCAACGACATCTACCCATAATGCGTCGTTCTTTTTTTCTACAAGTTAGTTGTAGATACTTGATGCACCTATTGTGTTTGTCAACTGTATCATAAATAAATAGATGGTTGATTGAAAAAAAATACGGTCGCATGTACTTCACCTACACTTGCTATTTATTGATGCAAAAGAGAACAATTTTGTTTCTGACTGTTTGAGCTTCACAACACGCTGCAAAACCCTGGTAACCAGCGAGCACTTTATAGAACACTTTCATTCGAATGATTATTGCTGTGCAACACTCATTTAAATATTTGTTTTAGAATGGCGTCGATCTCCTAGAAAAATATTCATGTGCTTGTGCAACTGCTTTCAAAGAGAAAAGAGAAGGGGTGAGAGCGATAGCTTGTTTTTCTTTTTCGATAATAAAACTGCCCGACGAAGTAAGTTACCTAAAGATAAGAATAAAAAGCGTCAAGTCTGATTGATAAAGTTCGAGGACTCCTACTATTTTGCGTCGGTAAAATTCAGACTGACAATTGTTTTGGAATAAACAGATTTGAGAGAATATGTTGGCATCTAATTAGTCTAAAAATACTGTCGCCTTGAAGTATACATATCTTGACTGTTTTATATGTTCGAACAGTAATTTAATGAGAGTTCATAGCAACCAATAAAAAATCTATTTGGTAACTTCCTGGATTAATAGTGACGACTTATATGTATCTCATCTCTTTACTGAATATGCGGTAGATAAAAAAAGCCATATGGACGTATGAAAATTTCAGAGGTTTCAGAGTTGAAAGATGATAATCACTTTGACATAACTGCATCGAGGAAGTTTGTTAGTATCAGAAAACACACTTCATATATTGAATAAAGGAGATGATCATTCGTGTTTAGGCCTAGGACAATTCCATATCAGTTTCGATCTTGAGAACTGTTCAAACAGTTATTTGATAGGAACTAATCTGTTCAACCAGTTCTTTGATAGGAACTGACCTGTATCTATTAGTTATTTGATAGGAATTGGTCTGTTCAGCCAGTTCTTTTATAGGAGCTGATCTGTAACTACAAGTTCTTCGAGGGAAAAAACGGAGATTTTTGTGTCCAAAATCTCTAAAATATTTCGGAATCTTTTGCAATGTTTCGGAATCCTTTAGATTGTTTTGGAATCTTTTGAAACCTTAAAAAAATGCACGTTACCATTAGAAGTGTACAGTTCACGCTCATGAGCCGTTGATTTGAATGTCAGCGCTTCTACTGTACTTCGAATATGCGAGTCACCTATAAGACTCGATCTATTTTCGCTTCTGTTCATTAGAGCGGTACAGTTCAACCGCGTGACCCCTCATCAGCCGGGAACTGTACATTCCCACTATCGACTGATCAGATTCGAGGGAACTCTTCCTCAAATATTGTAAGAACAAAACATACGGTTGTTCGGATCGTATGAAAGAGGAGCCTAGATAACCCTAAGATTGACCCGAACAACCCTACGTTTTGTCCTGCTAATAGTGAAGAAAAGCCCAAATAAAATCTGATTGATTGACAATCGACCAATCAGATTTGAGGACGCTGGTTCTTATCTATTGTAAGGAAAAACATAAGGTTGTTCGGGCCAAGCTTAAGGTTACCCGAGGTGCTCTTTCATATAACCCGAACAACCTTATGTTTTGTTCTTACAATAACGACGAACCAGCGTCCTCGAATCTGACTGATCGATTCTCAACCAATAAGATTTTAGTACGGTTTTTTTTCACTATTATCAGGACAAAACGTAGGGTTGTTCGGATCAATCTTAGGGTTATCTGAGCTCTTTTTTCATATGGATTAAACAGGATGTTGGTGTCGATGAGTGTGGGTGTGGATGTGGATATGAGTGTCAGTATCAATGTTCTCTTCATTTACATCCACCTCCATCTCACATCCTCACAGTCCCACCCGCACCCACACCTACACGCACACCAGCACCCAAACCGCACGCTCACACCCTAACAGTAGCTAGTTCTTGAAAAAGAACTGGCCACTTTACCCAGTTCTTGAGAAAGAACTGGTCACAGTAGTCAGTTCTTTTTCGAGAACTGATCACATTACCCAACTCTTGGAAAAAGAACTGCAGGGTGCATACAGTTCTCGTAAAAGAACTGGTCACTTTAACCAGTTCTCGTAAAAGA
>CAJNOP010000360.1:140663-176380 GCA_905250075.1 Rotaria sp. Silwood1
CTGGTCACTTTAACCAGTTCTCGTAAAAGAACTGGTCACTTTAACCAATTCTCGAAAAAGAACTGATCACTATACCCAGGTCTTGGAAAATATACAGTTCATAGAACTGGAAGCTCTCCTAGGCCTATTCGTGTTCTGAAATACTAATGTGTTTTGTCAAATCTAATTATAATAAAACGATTGTCAGTTTAAGCTCTTCGTAGTTTGAAAGTTTTATACTACCAGCAGCCATTTGTATAAAAGTGGATAGAAGATTGATGAAAAGGTCAAAGTACGGTTACTTCTCTTATCTGAATCAGAACTGCATAAAACTTTTCGTGCATCCTCTGACTGTCTAAGAAAGATCGGTGTCTATTTTTGCTTCTTTCCTAATCAGTTTTCCACTTATAATTAAAAACAGAACGAAAATGGTCGATAGCATTGGCAGTCAATGCATTTATTGTACTACTGTTGTTCTTCGCTATTATAGACAAAGAACTACACGTTCTCATGCATCCGATGCAATCAAACAAAATTAGAGAGAGTAGCAGTAGTCAAACTAAATAACTAATTGAAGATGAAACTTGTAAATATTAGATAAACATAGAGTAACAAGTAACTATTTTGTATACCTAACATATGTTTCGACACTTTTCTAAGTATGCATCTATGTATATCTAGACTGTCTATGCATGTGCTTCTAATATTTATATATCATCCAAGATTATGAAATGGAAGGATGAAACGGAATCAGTGGCGTGGCCAGGAATTTTTGAGTCATGGGCAATTCATCAGCCGAACTATTTTGAGTTACGGACAGCTAAGGGCAACCGTTATGATTTCAAAAATATCTATGGGCAATAACTGTTCAAGCACTGCATAACTCAATAAATCCATGGGCAATAACTTTTGGAGCTATGGACAATTGCCCAATGACCCTACCCCTGGCTACGCCACTGAACGGAATGATTGATAGCTCTTTTTCTTATTCTGGTTGCATTGATTGCATTTCTCTTTATTTTCTTTGTAAAAACAATAGCAATGGTAAAATGAACATACAGAGTTATGTTTTTGACGTAACGAATGAGAGTTGCTGTTCAGTGATCTTACTAAACGTTTGCTTCTATTCATCGTATTATCATTTCTACTCTAGATCTATTGAGACATTATTTCACGATTCAAATCCCATCATTATGTCGTGGATTGTGGAGCAAAGTGACAACACATCTGCTGTTCATGTAAATGGCAACACTATAACATGTACGAAAGATGGTTACTATGATAGCCCAATCAATATTATGTATAATGATCCAGCTGATCATAATGGGCAATACTTTTGGGAACTGAAATTTATCGAATCAGCGACAGAAGGTGGCAGCTCAGCAGTCGGTTTGACAACTAAACAAAGCTTTCAGCCAGGCTATAAGATGAAAGCTATGAAATATTTAGGTGATTGAGAGTAATTTTCATACTGCATAGTTTAACTTCAAAAACGAAGTCTAGCGGAGAGATACAGATAATGTAGCTATTTTTCTTTTATACATTGATATGAACTCGTTTACATCAAACAGGAGAAAGTAGCGGAAAACAACTCATTCCAGAGAGGCTTCGCGAATTGAATGAATATAAACATTTACTTCAGTTCGACGTATTTAAAAAAACCTTTAGTGATTCTATTGGTGATTTTTACACTATTAATGTTGTTCTAGGAAATCTATCGGATGGCAGTGGTCTTCTAGTACAGTCTTTTGGTAATCAAATTAAACAAGGCGATAAAGTTTACATATTATTAGAATTGACTGAGTCAGACATGAAAATGTACTTATTTCACAATGAACGATCATTAGGTCTGGCATTTCATGTACAATCACCATATCCGAAACCATTGTATCCAGGTAAATAAGATTTCTGGCAATTTGCTCATATTCTATTATATTTATTTAGTCGTGAGTTTCAGCGGCAATGGTAAAGTAACAATCACTCGTTCCGATCAAAAACATGGTTCACTAGAACGTGCATCATCACAATATAATAGTGTAGAAGGCAAATGGAAAGTCCTTGATTTTCCTCAACATCCTGAATGTATCGGTTGTGAGTTCAAAGTACAACGCCATGAACACATTGAAAATATGTACGTCCTTTTTGCAAATGTTGTCAACATGTTACATTGTAATTTGGAGCACAATCCTACGACTAATGAATGGAAATCTGCTGATGTTATGTCAACACTCATGGCTGGTCCATCGGAACTAATGAAAGAAGAACAGGTGATTAGTAATTTTCTATCCGAAATACAAAATGTACATGTAGAAGATCAGCAAATTTTAATCATGCGATCAAAGAATGGAGTTGAAATTAAATTGGAACGTTGTACAGAATGGGCACCGTCTCCTGTGACAGAGAACATATTCACTTAATTGGTATTTGAAGAACCACAATTACAAATGGTTAATTTTTACATTAAACTCATAAATATAGTACTTTTATAGCGTCTTAATAATTTACGTACTCTGTAGAAATTTTGAATCAGCCTTCAACTGTTTGATTTGCTTAGAAAAAAGAAATATTGCTTGTACTAAAGAAAAAATAGGAGAAAGTTACCACATATATCTTCTAATTAGTTATCAATAAATTCCATGATCGAACAAAATATGTATTCAATAAGAGTCTAGAAAACTAAGTGTGGTTGTGAATGAAGAAACGATGTACGCCTACACACTACGCAAATATGAATTTGAGTATACCCTGCGTTGAGATGTTGTTGAATTAATGGCAAATAATAGGAGTTGATAACATTTAGCTTACAATCTCATTCTTAACTCTGTCTAACACTCTTATGCATAGTCAACTTCAGATAGTCATAATCATTTATTTTGAGAAGTTTTACGATGTTAAAATAGTCAGAACATGTGTGGGTGTGTCATATATTAACGTAAAAAAGAGATTTTATCGTCTTCGTAGAAGTGAAGTTTATAGGTACAAAGTTGCTTTTTTGACAATTAATCACTGTGCTATATACTAGATAAGACTATATTGTTTCTATTATAAAAAGAGTGGGATTGATTCTTATGCTCTCACGTATAGCAACTTCGTTCGTATTTATCAGGATTTATTGCAGCATGTATAATTTATGATTGACCATAAAAAAAATGTTTTCAAGTCATAAATTCGTCTTATATCTACAAAAGATAATCAAGTGTCGTTGGTATATATAAATATGCGATAAACACAACGCAATTGAGGCTTCAAACATGAAAACCTTGCTTTTCGTTCTTTTCATTTTATTCTCTGCTCCTATTAATGGTCAACTGTGCCGTGGAAGATTTAACACCTCCATTACCGGTAACTGTTCATCAGTTGACGACTGTCAAGGAACTTTATTAGATGGTACTTCTTGTGAACTGAAACGTTGCTGTGTTTTTGAAAGACCACAGACAATAGGACAATCATGTTTGAATCAAGGCCATTTAGCTTCTCTATTCAATACATCTCGTGAAAGGTTCATTCAGAAAGTTCTCAGCAGAGGAATATATGAAGCCGGTATTTGTTCTAATTGTCAAGCAAAAGCAGCATTTTTAGCAATAGCAGCCACTATGACGAACAATTTTGAAAATGACGAAGCAACAGGCAATGATGCACAATTTGCTGGTGATGATCGTAAATATGGAAATATCCAAGCAGGTGATGGTTCACGATTTCGTCAACGAGGACTATTTGGTCTTCGGGGAAGAACTTTGTACCAACGATTGGAAACATTGTTGCCACAATACAATACTTTAACAAATCCCGAATTGGCAGCCATAACAGAAAATGCAGGTATCATTGCTGCTCAACTTTGGAAAAATCCAAACTTGTTCGACGGTAAGATTCTTGTTGTGTTGTTGATTAGCTATATAAATATTTACAAACAGTTAGAAATTATCACTCTAGTTACTATTAATAAATAGAAGACATCGGAACAATTGCAACAATCTTTAATAGGAATTCGAATTACAGGTTTTGCTGACTCATCATATGAACACAATGTCTTTTTTTTATTGATGTGTGCATCAAACAGTTAACCAGATGAAATGTCAAGCATATTTAAAACTGTATTCATTTAGCTTAGATATAAAACTATATCCATTGGTGATAAGCACAGCCATGTAAGCTAGTTGTCATATAAGAAATCCTTGATTGATAGGTGCGACAATTACACACTTTGCAAGCACAACAATGAGCATTAGGATAGAAAAGAATAAAGTCTTCAAGGTTTCCACAATATCGTGCGTTCTAGATGTTTAAGTGTATTGATTAATATTCATATTGAATATGAAAAATCAAGTTAGGCTATGACAAAGTTTTCTACAGTGCTTCTTTCTATGTCATAATTTTTACTTCTTTTCTTCTCTTAGAAACTTTTTCTGTAATCGACTGTGTGAAAATCTGGCAAGATCATTTGTATATGACATTCGATAGAGGATATTGAAAAGGGAAGGATGTCAGGAGTAAAAGACTGGAATCGAAAAATTCCACTTTTTTAACCTAGCAATGGAGGATAATGAGATACCCTTAATCACTAATAGAAAAAATGTTTTCAATTGGAATGACAACTAGACCTCGATCTGCAGCTATCTAAAAGATAACTTATATTGACTTTTCTATCTGCTATTTCTTTGAAAAACAATACTCAACTAATGGATGCAAACAGCTTCGGACAATGTCATATACTTAGGTCATTGTACAGCATCTGTATATAGGCGAAAAATCGATGAAGAGATTTACGATAAATACAGACAAAGCAAATCTTCATAATAACATACGCAAAATAAATATTAATATGAAGAAAAAAAAGAAGAAACTTAAATTAAATAAAGCCTTTTCTTTATAATTGGTTTCATTTTTTACCTTCTACTTTTCTTGACAACTCTGTTTTCTATAATTCTGAACAAGGTTTTGAGAGATGCTAGAAACTACACTGCTATTGAAGTCGCTCATTCGATGAATTCTATTTCATTATAGAAAAACCATTAACAAATTATGCTGATGGTACATTTTTTGGATTTTCGATGGTATGGTATGTACTTATTTAATTCTCCAGTATTATTGTTGCATTTTGATTTGTCTTCATTTTAAAAGGTTTAAATTAACCGGAAGTATTGAAAAGTTAGCTCATGCCACCAAACAATATTCGAAATTTTTACGACGACTACAATGTGGTGGTGATGTGTATCCAGGTCAAGGAGTGAACTGTACATATAATGCTACGCATCAAGGTGTTTGTTCACCAGATTGTATTAAAGGTCTTGAAGATTCCGGTGAATATTGTGGGTGTGTTGGTGGAAGGGGTCCTCAGTGTCCGAATAGTCCAGTTCATGTTCGGTGTTGCTTAGATACTTGTTCACAAGAGCTGAAAATGGATCTGGGATTAGTTCTCGATGCTAGTGGTAGTATCGGTTCAGACAATTATGAATTGCAACGAAATTTTGTCAAAGATTTACTTCGTCGAGTTAATGTTGGTAGAAATAAAACTCATGTTGGCATTGTAAATTATTCGACGAGAAATGAAACTTTGACATGGTTAGATCGAGATTATACCCTCCAACAAAAAATACAAGCAGTTGAGGGAGCAACTTACTTTGGACAAGGTACAAGCACGGCTAATGCTCTTCGGCAAATAAATAAGGTTTTTTCATCTGACCGTGGTCTTCGAGAACCGGAATATGGTGCTACACAAGTCATCTTTGTAATAACTGATGGAGCAAGTGATAATCGAAATGCTACTATAGAAGCTGCTAAAATTTTAAAAGACAAAGATATTCATATAGTCAGTGTCGGAGTCGGAAATGATTCAAATCTTGATCTCATCGAATTGCACGCTATTTGTACACCACCCGAAACCGATAATTATTTTGCAATTTCAGATTTTGCAGCTCTTGATCGCAAATTAAATCAATTTACATCGAAAACCTGTTCAGAACCTGCTCCTCTTCCAACAAACACTACCGTCACTGGTGAAGTTGGAAAAGATAAATACAAATTTTTAAAAATTAAAATTGAAATAGTTGGTAACAAAATTAAAATTACTATTACATTGTTTAATGGCAAAGTACTTGCATTCTACTCGTTCAATAATCGAAATCCGAAAGATCCCAACGATTTCAATCTTTATGAAACAAAGACAAGCAATGTCTTTGGAAGATTTTTTCCATTATCCAATTCATATTCAAAGGAAACACGAGCTTCCAGTAATGAAATGACATTGGTCATTGATAAACCTGATACAAATCCGGAGTTCGTCTATGTCGGTATTAAAGGCGTCGAAGATGATAACAAATTCGAAGTGAAATTTGACGATTGTCAATTTGTAACATGCAATACCTGCACGTTATTGTCAAGGATGAATTTTTTCACCATGATCTTGTTAATCATCGTCACTTTGATGTTCTATTAAAAAACTATCGGCTAGAAATGATTCATTTGACTCACTGAAAGTTCATATTTGAATACGCTTAGTTCCAATGAAGCTATCATAATCAAACATTGAATAAATTTGAGCTTTAATTATAGAAGAAGTTTCTTTTTTTTTCTAGGGTGGATCTGGAGTGAGTTGTGGGTATGAGAGTATGGATAAAGGCGTTAAATATGTATCTATACTTACATCTACCGACATCCAAACGCTTAGAGTTGCCTTCAATATGAACCATGTAGGATCTTTTGTTCACATCAAAATTCCATTTAAAACATGTCATAGTTGGTATCAAATAAATAATTTACCTTCTGTGCGTTTGTTCATTAATGTTGAGAAATTTTCAGTTTTTTCTCTTCGAATAGAATTAGGTGGGAGCCACTAAACAATCATGAAGATTTTCCCTTTGTTGACCACAAAAATGTACTGTTCCGATTTAGACTTGTTTAATTCTTAAAGTATCTTCAAGTATTCTCTATTAAATGCCATATAAGCAAGAAGTTTTCGTTGTTGTTCAGACTCAGGAAAAAATTTCAATTTTCGAGATTCTGATTTAAAAATATACATGTTTTAAAGCTTTTTACCACTATAAACGTTCTATAATGAACCAGTTATTTCATGATCTAAATATCTTTCTGAGATCAACATTACATCTATTTGATAGAGGAATAACTATAATTGTTGATAACTCTACATAAAAACATAAAATATGACTTATCAATAAAACGGCATTCTAAACTATTTTGCATTTTTCTCACAATTATCATTTTATCAAAAAAAAATCTAATAATGCAGTATTTTCGCACAGATAATATATCCGATCAGGGTGAATTATTGTCGATAGATATTACATGCAAATCTGTAGACCCTTTCTCTCCGTTAATTAATGATAGATTTTACAAATTTTGACCAACGTGAAAAAGATATTTTTTCACAACACATTTCGTATTTTTAAATGAAGAACATCAACTTAAGTTTGGCGAAGTTAACTTTTTTCTCTATTTTGACATGGTTCGTTGTCATTTTCAATGGTAGTCAGAATTTTCTTCAGACTAACATAATTCAGTAAGACAAATAACCGTAAACATTTGTTGAAATTTTAGCAAAAATAAAATCATGAAAAACGCACATGTTTACGTAATCACAATGGCTTGAAGTTTCCTTACGTAAATATACTTGTTCAAAACTTGAATATGTTTGACTTCTGAGTTGAATAAATTGTTGGAGCGAACTAAGACTATAAATAGGTGTTTTTTCTCTAATAATTTATTGAGCTCGAAAATCAAACTTCTAATGAAAAATGAAACTGTATGATACAAACTATTCTAACTGCAAGAATCTCATCTAATCATAGGATGTTGTGTGAAAGTAGCATATATAAAACGTATTTGATAAGTTTCGGGTCTATTTGGACTTTCTTTCGTATTTCTCGAATATTCCAAGCTGAACAAGCATTGAGAATACATTTTGAAGACTAAGTATAAGCAATTATCTCAATTTAATTCACTAAACTACGGTTATTAATAAAAAGGTACATGATTTAAAAACATTTATCAAAATATAAAAAGAATTCTAACTGATGCATTTTATATAGTCGGATACTCAACAAGGTACAGATGTCAGTTATCAAATACTTAAGACAAAAAGTATAATGTGAAAGAATAAAAGTACCAATCTGATGAAATTATTTGAAGATAATCTTGAATAATAATATAGATAGTGCTTTTATGTATATATATATCACATTAATCTTTGTTCAACTTTAGGTACTAGAATAATATAAAAAATCGAAATATATCCGAAACAAGAAGAACGAAGAAGGCTATTTTGTGTCCTCTCTTTAGAGTTGATATCTTTTCATCAGGTTTTAATAGGGGTCGTTCCTGATCACTTTTTTCAAATTTATTATCTGGAATACAACATTGATGGTTTTTGTGCACCTCGGGTCTTCCACAGATATCAAAGAAAAACAAATTATTACTTTTAATTCATGAATTAAAACCAGATGTGATTCTAGTTTCATGGATGCTGATTACGAATATCACCATAAGAGATCTCAAAACTTTTTTATTTCATAAAAAGTTCTAATTACTCTGTGGATATAATTTGTCATTGTTAAAAACATCATAGAATATTTATTTATTAAAATTTAGTTAGAACATATCTTTTCTAACTCTGAATTTCGAGTTATCTACGAATCTGAATTTTTTATGTCGAGAAAATACAATTGTTGAAAAAAAAACGACAATACCTGGGTAGAGATTGATCTTTTTTTTTTATTATGTAAGCTTTTGTGTCAGTAGCTTTTCAAGTTTCATCAATTGGTAACCTCCAAAGTAAGGAAAACAGTGTGAAGCAAAGACAAAAATTCAAAATTCGGACGAAATGAGCTTCTTTCCATTATTTCTCTACATATGCATTATTTTCAGCAGGAAGCCAAGTTTACTGCAACGTAAAATTTGAAGGTATGTATCTGTCTTGTAGAGTTCTATCGATCAATAATTTGTAAACGATAGAAAAAAGCACAATGCAATGAAAATTCGAAGTATAGCCAAATTGACCTTTTGTCTGTTGATTTAAGCTATAATTACATGATTTTCAAGATGAAGGCGGTCCTGTTACTATATCATAACTTGAAACAAACTCTCAACAGAGGTCAGGCAAATACAACCTATAAAAATATATTTTTTAATTTCAAGATCGTTATATTGAATTTATATTTTTCTTTGCTTGCCGAAGTAGAAAATATTATTTTGAATACGTTCTACAACTCTCTTATGACTAATTCATCGCAAACAAAGATGAATATACATGTGATTGGTACTGTGTTACTAGGTGAAAACATCAATCACATTTCTTAATTGACTTCTAATGTGCATAGCGTGCATTAGACCTTTATCGAAATCGAAGGATGCAGCTAGAAGCATAAAAACTTAAATATTATCTTAATATATAGAAAAATGATGTAACAGAAAAATAGGAAATTGTTACACATCAATCGATTCAATTCAATCAATAGAATTTCTTTTTTGTTTATGAAGTGCTTCATACTTGTAGTTATTTTTTCGTTGTATTATTGCTAGGCTGACTTTTTTCTTTCAAAAATACTAAACAGTCATATATAATATTCTAGATTTATTCTTTATTAATTTTGATCATTTAATCATCCACAACTTTAGCCACTTATTCATGTCAAACCAGGAAACCAATACCTATTAATGTTAAAATGCTTTTTTAAAGAGTCTTGTCTGACTGAAAAAAGATATATAATTTTGTCTTTGAGCCGTTTAATTTGATGGAAAAACCTTTGTGTCATTTGTAGATTATTGAATGTTTTTGTGATTAAATTGCTACAGTTTGTCTATCATCTTTGTTCTATAAGTTTGGTTTACAATAATAAGTAAAAAAATGAAGATTGTGCATTATGGTTTAGTATGATTCAATTTATATTTACTTTGGATAGCTATTAATAAATGACACTATCGATTGAATACTTGTTCATCTGAACTAATTTCATCGCACACCCACACCCAAAAAAATCATCATGTAATTTTCTTTCCAAAAGTAAAAATAATTAAGTGGAATTTATTTTTATTAGTTTTTATCATAGACTAAAAAAGGTAAGCAAATCAAACGTATCTAAGTTTATAGAATGTTGATTGATATATTTTTGTCTAACTTGATTGAACTACAAAAAGAATTATTATTATCTTTGCGGAAAATATTATCTTGTTTAAAACCATTTTTACATACACTTTTAAACACAAAAAAAAATGTTATCATTATTAACAATACTAATTTATCCATGCTTGAAATTTCAGATGTCAAAGCATTTAAAATATTCTTATATTGACTCGAGCATCAAGAGTATTTAGTTAGTTCATCTGAAATCTGTTGACTGGATGCGGCTGTTTGTGAGAATCTTCTCGCCACGCACACTAAAACGCATACTTACATACACATGCTATATTCCATCATCGATCCATCAAGTTATAGCAGTTTTATATGATTATTTGCATAATAAACTTCGATGGATATGGAAACTTGGAACAAGTTACAGATGGTGTTTGGTAAGAAACGTTATAGTTATTTTGCACTCATGTAAAATAGTATAACTAGAATATTCTCCATCGAGCACAGCGCAAAAACTCGAGATAAGAATAAACGATATCTCTTATCTTTTTTACTTTTCATAGAACGAGCAGTTGCAGCAAGTTAGACATTCAATTTTGTTAACATTTTTGTAAAAAGAAAGCGAGCAATTATATTTTGAAACAACTGTTACTATTCTTAGAACTGATTAAGAGTAAGTTGCAATTATTTTCATAAATGAAATTTCTAGAAAATGACTATAGAAAAAATAAGAAGTCAATGAACGTAGTGATGAAAGTTTCGTTTAGTCCATAGCATTCATTTGTCTCTCTTCTAATGTCTCACATTTCCTTATATAACAATCAGTGGACAAAACGGACATGCATAAGTGATAGACAAAATAAGGAAGAAGTTAAACAAACACAACATGAAAGAATATCTCAAAGTCAAAAGTCAGTCGCTTGGATCTAACCGAAAACATGTAATAAGAATAGAATAATGATAATCTGTAACAGTATGCAACTTTCATCATAATGACCTTTTGAAAGTTGTATTTTTCTCACTTCCAAATTATTTGCTCAAATAAAAAAAAGACGATGCTCTTAATGATAACAAATTTCTCAAGATTGCTCTCTGTCAGATACGGTGCAATCTAGTATATGAAAGCAGAGTTATTCTTCATAGCTATAAAAGCTCTTTCTTTGTCATTCATTTATTCAGTAAAAATTTCAAGTAAAACTTAATTCCACAGGAGATAAGCTCATAGTTCTGCATATTACTAATAGAAAACTGATTCTGAATCCATAAAATCTTGGGTAGTCTTTGTCAGTATCATGATTTGACTATTGTCTCGCAATGTAATATCGTCAAGATAAACAAAGTCATATAGTCAATATATGTCTTTAGATGTTATTGTTCCTGCTTGTATTGACCTTCTCACTATCCGAAGTCTGGTCAATTGCATTTGAACCATATAATCTAAGAACACAGAGTCTTTATGAACCGCTCGGAATCGATGCTAAAATACCACTACTCAGCTGGCGATTACAAAGTTCGAAAATAATTCGCGATACAAGTCAAGTGGCTTATCAGATTCGAGCTGCTCATCATGAGAAAGATCTCGACATCAATCCATTGTGGAATTCTGGGAAGATTTCATCTGACTCTACAATGATAGCCTGGGGAGGACCAATGCTAAGATCTAGAGAAAGAATTCTTTGGCAAGTGCGACTTTGGGACAATGATGGTAAGACGTCGGGATGGAGCGAGATTGCATCGTTTGAAATGGGACTTCTGGATGTACACGACTGGGATCCGGCAGTTTGGATTGAAAACAAGGATTATGCAACTGGCAACACATCTCTTCCTTACTTTGTTAAGCGCTTCAGAATCTCAAGCGCAGTATCAAGTGCACGACTATGGATTATAGGATTGGGTCAGTTTGTCGCAACAGTGAATGGTCAAGCAGTGACAAACAGTGTTCTTAACCCTGGTTATTTCGATTGGAATAAGACCATTGAATATTCAACTTATAATGTTACAGCCACTCTGAAAGATGGTGACAATGTTCTGGGCGTAGCTCTAGGAAAAGGAATTTATAGAGCTGAAAAACCACTTGGTGGACGCTACTATAAGTTTCTTACAACACCACATCCAATGAAGTTGATTGCACAACTACAGTTGAACTATACCAATGGAAGTTATCAATATATTGTGTCGGATTCTAGCTGGCTAACTACTGTTACAGGTCCTTTGCTTGAATCTAGCTGGTACGGTGGTGAGGAATATGATGCAAGAAAAGAACTCCTTGGCTGGGATACACCAACGTACAATCATTCGACATGGAAGATGGCAGATATTTCGAGCATACCAAATCCTAATGCTATCTATCGAGCTCGTGAATCTCCTGCCATCCAATCAGTTGAAGAAATTATCGCAATCTCTGTCACAGATCAAGGTAATGGTACATATATTTTCGATTTTGGAGTCAATCATGCAGGTTGGCCAAAGATAAGTATGAGAGGTGCACGTGGAACAACTGTTACTATGAGACCAGCTGAGTTGCTCAACTCGAATGGAACTATCAATCAAGTGACCGAGGGAACTCCAATTTATGATCGGTATACTTTTTCTGGTAAAGGCATCGAGACCTATGTTCCAACCTTTAGGTAAGCTCAAACAGTTTATTTTGAAAAGATTCAATGAATAATTTTCGTAGATATCATGGTTTTCGATATTTACAAGTTGAAAACTTAACCTATGTACCACAAGTCAACGATTTCAAAAGCTATACATTGCGTATTAACAACGATGTGACCGGTACGTTCAACAGTTCTATTGAAATTTTGAATAGTATTCACCGAATTGTCAACCGAGCCGTACAAAGTAATATGTTCTCTGTATTCACTGACTGTCCGCATCGGGAAAAACTTGGTTGGCTTGAAGAAACTCATCTCGTCTTTCCCGCAATTGAGCGTTTTTTCGATGTCCAAGCCCATGGTCGCTCAGTCGTTCGCCGCATAGCTGAAGCACAGCTGAGCAATGGAATGGTTCCCACAACTGCACCTGAATATCCAATTTTTAGCGGTGCCTTCCGAGATGAGCCTAATTGGGGAAACAGCATTATTCTCCTACCATTGTATCTTTACCAATCTTATGGAGAGAGAGCTTTACTAGAAGAATTTTATTCAAATATGGTGTCATGGGTTGATTATTTAACGTCCAAAGCGGAAAATAATATTGTATCATACGGCCTTGGTGACTGGTATGCCATCGATCAGTCAACACCTGTTGGTGTCACCGGAACATATGGATATTGGCTGTCCGCTAATGGACTTGCAAAGATTGCTAATGCTTTGAATAAAACTGACGATGCTCAGAAATATTCAGATTTAGCATCACAGATCTCGTCTGCTTTTCATAGGACCTATTTCAATGGGACTGCTCATACCTACGCCACAGGAAGTCAAGCCGCTGATGTATTTGCATTAGAAATGGGTGCAGTCCCTATCACAGAACAACAAAATGTTATTCAACATCTGATAAATGACATTCGTCAGCGTAGGAACCATACTTCTGCTGGAGAAGTTTCTCTGCCATCCTGGTTTCGAATGCTAAGCTTCTATGGCCATGATGATGTAATCTATGACTTCCTCTCACGTACAGACAGCCCGAGCTATGGTTATGCAATTATTCACGGTGCAACATCTCTTACTGAAGATTGGGATGGTCCTGCTCCAGCTAGAGGCCAGTCATTGAGCAGTCAAAATCATTTTATGTTTGGTGCAGTAGACGAATGGTTGATGCGTTCTCTTGCCGGCATACAACAAGCTGCTAACTCTATAGACTATCGGGTCTTAAATATTAAGCCTGCCATTGTTGGAAATATTAGTCACGTCGAAGTAACTTATAGAACCACCAGAGGATGGATTGAGACTCAATGGAATCGAGTTGGAGCAGCTTTCACATTGAAAGCTATACTTCCATATGGATCGATTGCAAATGTTTATGTACCGGGAACGAACGCGACATCAGATTATGGTACGCTGATTCAAATTAGAACGAGAGAAGCAGTGACAGTATTCAAAATCGGAAGCGGGAGTTATACATTTAAATCGATTATTGGTGTAAATACAAAACGAAACTAAATATATGTGATTATCTAATAGTTTACAAAAAACTGATACCCATGTCAAAATAGAATATAGACGAAATAAATGAGAATGATTTTGATCATCGAAATATCTTCAGAAATGATTTGTATCTCTCAAGGGAATTTCTACTTGCTAATAGTATCAAGAGCGTTGAAAAGATCATCGCGTGAATAAGGGTGATAGTTTTCCTCTCAACCACAATCACACTTACACATACAGTCACCCACACCCACACTCTCAAAAGTTGTTTTTTACTGCGTAACAGTTGAAGCGAGGCAGTTTTTTAATTCTGAGAAATATCGAGTCGATCACTATGATACTTCAAACTCGTTGCTACCATGATGTTTCAGGTTCAATTTTTTAAAAGAAATTTTAGAAATGAATTGGTAGAAAAAGATATCTGCATCGTTCCCAGTGAAGGTTTTAGCGTACTTTTTTGAACAAGTCATCAAATTATATACAAAAGTTCGATGATGCACACATATGAACGGTATGAAAAATTTCGTAAACTTTAAAAATATTTCTATGAATTGTCAGAAAATGTGCATACTTCTAAAAAATTTTTAAAAATCTTTCTAATATGTATAGTAATGTATAATAAGTTATTTCTAATTAGATATCTAGTAGGGAAGCGCATTATTTTACAATTGAAAGTTTTCTGTGCATTGATTATTTTCTACATGATATTTAATAATTAGATTTCAAGGCAGTGACAAAGTTATGATGATGATGGCTCTTGATTTAAAATAGAAAGTAAATGATTATATGTTGTATGTAATTATAATTATGAAGAATAGAGAGAGACGAATAACAATACAACAACACAAGTAACAAACTAAATAATCCGTCTTTTGAAAAATGAAAATCATGACGGTAATGTAAAGTCAAATAGTAGGAAAATATGAAATGATGTTTCATGTATCTTTGACAGCTTCAATTTTCAGCTGTGTCCACGTAACTATTGGATGCGTTTGTTGATCAAAATAATGATACGCATCATCAGCATGTTGCCAATCAGATGAACATTTTATTGGTGCTTTACCTTTACCTTGTTGATCTTTTTTCTTACCCTCATATCTCCACCAACAATTATTAAATCCGCATGTTGTCGGTTCAACATAATTTTTACATATCGGACATTGAGTCGTAGTTGCATCTGTATCTGCTACAATATCGAATACTCTGTAACCAATTGTCATGACAACTTGGTGTCCGTTAGCTTCACATTTTGGATTTTCGCAGATACCTTCCAGACATAAGCCACGTCCGGCTAGTCGCCATCGTGAAGCTCCTGCAGTCGATGCAGCCGATGCAGCCCATGCAGTTCTTCTAAAACCTGTACCATCACCAAGATCAACAAATCTCAATCCCAAACTGCTTAAATCACGAGTTGTTTTGGTAAGATCATGCAATTGCATTTCAGAATTTTCTTGCACATCATAATACCCAAGAGTTTCCTCATCTTTGATGAGTACATCCCTATTTTGGCTGTTGATCAGATACATTTTTTTCATATCATATTTAATAGATGACTTTTCAAGAAAGAGTTGTTTAAGTTGTTGAACTGTTGTTGAGCCTTCTACATCAAATCCATATTTTCGTCCCATTCCGTCAAGTGTTTGAATATACACCTTCATGATAAGTCTATGAATAATAAAAATTATTAGAGCATAATTATAATGAATGTCGTCATTTTGCTAGCACTTAACTGTTAGACACTAGTCAATCGACTTACTTTCAATTCAAAATAATGCTGAGGAATTTTATTCTTTTTCTATTCGTACAAAAGTCGTCGACCAGTTTCAGATAAATGAAACACAAAAATCTGAAACAAATTGAAATGTGTTGAATAAAAAAGATTTTACTACAAAAGGGTTTTTTTTGAATCATTTTAATTTTTTCTCAAAGTTCATCGTTCTCATCATCTTTGATCCTATATTGTCATCCGTATATCCTTATATTGCGTCTAGCTGCAAAAAAAACAATATTATGTTCTTTTTGAGAGATTTTTACACACTAAGAATGTCTAAAATAGCATTTAGTATTATGAGTTTTGCGAAACATGTAGCTGTTGTATATGATCATTATTCAATCGTGCTTAGATGTTCATATATTTAGTGTGTATTACTGGTAGTATAGATACAGTTGATTTGGTTTTAAATGATTTATGTTCATTCTTTTATCACATTGTGTTATCACATGATGATTAACAATGTCTAAGCAAAAAAAACCAAAGCAGAACAACGCCACATGCTAATAAAACACCATTTATCATCTAGTATAGTACCTTTTTGATCGCACTGATATATCTGTAAAAGCAAATTTTCAAGCCAAATAAATTTTCAGATATGCGACTGAATCGATCAACAAAATAAAAGCATAACACTGGCTTTGAAAAACTATTACAACAAGGAATACGTGATTTCAAAAAAAAACAAACATTTTTCAAAAATAGATAGCGAATAGTTTCATATAGAAATGGTAATAGCTCGTATGAGAAAAAATATGCGTGAAATATTGATCATTATAGTCCTATCTCAAATTTAAATGATACTTCATGGCTAGTTTAGTCTGTATTTCAAGTATATTTCTAGAACTGAACAATTGAAAATCAACATTATTTCACAAACAAGATAAAAAAAAAGAAGTCAATCTTCTGACGTATTATATAGCCAATAGATTGATATTACCTCGTATTTAATGGTTCTCGATTCAATACTTCATAAAGAATGCATACATTTTACCTGTAGTAACGAGAAGAATGAGGCTTTGAAGAAACTTGGATCATCAGAAATTGTTTTACGATGCATGAAATTCAAAATATTTGTTTCACCAATGGTAATCGGTAAATACTTATCTGAACTGATGGTAGCATCAGCGCAAGATGTAATTGTTAATTTGATTCTACACTATTTTTCATGATTTGAATTGTAAATCGTTACTTGTTTTTTTCGAATAATATAGAGGCATCAACTTCATACCTTTTGTTGCAACAATCATATGCTGTAAATGTTTTGTGTTTTTGAAGGTTAATAAAAAAAAAAAAAGAAAGTAACTGGGTAAATTCCAACAAATATGCAATGAGCATGAATGAAGAACAGAACAAGCAAGACGTTTGCTAGAGAAAGAAAAAATCTACACATGTGGCTGACAACAGTCGTTACTGTCAACAACGAATGATAGAATTAAGAAAAAAAACTGTAGATGCGAGTGTGGGTACATAATGGACGTTGTTTCATCTACACCCCCATGTAAACATTACTCTGACAGACCGAAATACGTATCCCACAGGAATGCTGCTAGTCGAAATTATTCTTTTAAAGTGGTTTATTTTTTTCAACACAATTTTCTGAGTGATATACAATCGTCACTAAGCAATATAATAAATTGTTTTTGCACTACGAAAGTTAAATATCCGCCTTATATGCAAAGATTTTGATTGTGTCACGGTGTTAGCTTATTAAGATTTTTTGCAATTTCGAGATTTCAATACTAATATCATTGAGTTCTTTGACAAAACATTACATGGCATCAATCTTTGTAGTTGGAGAATTGCAAGACGTTGTTTTTAATGAAGGCACATAGGGACTCGAATGATGGACAAATTCAAAATGTATCTGGTCAACATATATAGCAAGGTTTAGTTCACTAGCTGAAACAGCAAACTCCACTACATCCCAAACCATGTTCTTATCATGACGATAACAGAGCCAAAAATAATTATTCGCATATTTCTTTTTCACAAATTCTGCTGATGTAAGTTGGATTGGTTCAAATTTTTCAATGAACGTGATTTCTTTGTTAGTAGGAGTAAGCAAAAATGAGTGACAATACTCTTTCTTGTACTTGGGTATGCCGAGGCAGTATGCTTGTAGATATTTTTTTCAATGACTTTAAAGGGTACAGTTAAATGAAAACAACCAAATCGAGAATTGTCTTGATCCAGTGAAGGACACACTTGACTGTCGGTAAAGTTCAGTGGGGCAAGATGAGAAAAGCAAATGAGATCAGGTCCATTATAGATTAAATGTGGTCGACCTTTAAGACATAATTGCTGTCCAACATCAATCTCGTGCTTCGAATCTATTAAATGCAAAATATTGAGAAGATCTTTCATGTTGTGAACGACATGCTGAACCTTGTCAAATGGGATCCATTTGGCAAAAACGCTATAACGGAGTGGTCGTAAAAAAACTTCTGTGTAAAAATATCCATCCTTTGCTACACTCGATCTCTGTTGGGTATCCGGAAAAATAACAATTTTGGATTTGTTTATATAGAAAAGACTTCCATCAATTTGATTATGTAGTTTTTCGAAAATCAGTTTACGAAGAATCGAGTAAAGAATACTAAAAAAATGCATCGAAGCGTTGTAAATTTCCAGATGAAGGAACAACATGATTTCGTCGTTTAGAATTTTTCGCATTATTATAAACTTGTCGGAGAGTAAAGCCGATGGTCGTAGTAATAGGACTGACAAGAACATCAGGTGATTCAGAATCGTCATCCAAGAATTCTTCAACGGCATGTAACAATTCTGTGGAGCACTGTAACACATGCCTCCATGGTATTGATGCATTCTGACTGAATTTAGCTAGTGCACGATACAACCGGAGTTCTTTGATGATTTTTCTATGTCGTCATTTGTATTGCTGCTGCTCGTCATGTGACTATGGAATTTGAGAATGGTGCACCGTTACAAGATCCCTTTATTTAACTCTTGTCTACACTCTCGCGAACAGAACTGATTAGTAAAAAAAGAAGGAAGAGAAACGGAAAAAAGATAAAACCGAACGAAAAGAAACTATGCCAGAAAAAAAACAAACACAAATATCCAGAATGATATGAAGACATATGAATAACATGCCTGTAACAGCTCTTCGTACTCAGGCGTATGTGATTCTACATACATAAAAGCTGAAGAGAACAAAAAAGACAAATGATGAAGGTGTGAAAAAGTAAATTGAAGAAGAGTAGAACAGAACATGAAACAAGCATAGAAAAATGATGAACGATATGTGAAATAGCGTGATAGAGAACGCCAAATCTTTATATAATAAAAATTTAGTTTCATTAAAGGTGCCGATGTGTATCATTGAAAATGAAGAATACACATCACAGCCTTCATAAACTGTAAAAGATTTTGTTGCTTTATGAAGCCCATAGTAATACTTCAAAATAGCTTTTATCAATGGTTCTCTTATGATTATGAGCTATACACTTTTCGTTTATCAGTGATAAAAGAAACATGCACTTTGGTCAAAATGTGGTAGAGATATTCACTCTTTTCTATGGTCAAGAAATCGTTGGGCCACTCCATAGTGTGACTCACCGATAGGTCAATATCGCCTCGAATTTGTTTAGTGTCCCTCTCATAACGATCATTAGCATTGTAAAAGAGAAAAAGTTTATTTGCTAGTGTAGGATGTATTTCAGTTACAACAATTTGATAGCTGAACAAATAAACAAAAGTATACAAGTAATATTAATATTTTGCTTTCATTTGATGTTATTATCACATTGATACAATGAACAGAACATTCTACGACGAACAAATGAATAATACTATTATAAAGCAGAAGGAAATATTTCTTAATAATATCAGCTTTTTTTCTTACAAGTTTCTCTAATGAATAGAAAATAATTTAGAGTTAAAAATTACAGTCTCATTTTTTCAATATTCACATTGTCTTACGCGGTTCGATGGAAAACACGGAAATGAGGGAGAGAAAAATAAAGCAACTCACAACGTCCAATACGAAAAGCAAAAAAAAAAGGAAAAAGCCGAAAGGACGAAATCGATAAGTTCAATGTCAACCATGAAATATCTGTAATAATATTAACGACAAGAAGCAATTTGACCGATCATATGGAAAAAGACAATCGAGAAGAAAAAGCTAAACTAATCAATCTTATATTCCATTTTTCTATTGGTTGAGTGTGCCTACAGATTTTTTCTTTACTCACACGCCTCTCCACTCATACTCCGCACCGAGAGGTTTTTCATGTTGTATTTATCATAATTTAATTAATTCTATTTACATAAAATAGAGTGACGACTTATATTGAGAAAGTTTAAAAGTGAATTTCAGTATTTTTTGAAAATTCTGCTTATGATTCTCTCAAAAGTTTGTCGAACTTTTGTTCTCTTCAATTTTCTCGATTGCTTATACACATAAAGTTATGAATGGTATGTGTATTTATAATCAACATAGTATTCTGTGTAGTTTCAATATTATATTCATATTACATAATTATAAAAGTTTTGATGTAAAATTGTTTTTAAATTTGCAACTTAAAGTACCAGTCCTCAGTCTTTGAATAATGTGTTGATTGCTTTCAACGTGTTTTGAACCTTTTCTTTGTTGTTATTCAAGTCGTTCAAAATTAAATCAAATTGTTTTTCAATAGCTTTTCTTTCAATTTTTTTATCCCCAATGGCTGTTCGTATATTATTGGATTGTTCCAATAAATACTTTTCGATTGAATCGAAATGTGAAGTGAATACGGTACATACTCGTTCTTTTACTTCATCAACTGCATATTGTTCTAATTTTTTAAAATTTTCCTTCAGTGTGTCTATCGCGACATGTTCTAAATGTTTCTTTGATAATTGATTAACTTTTATTTTATATATACCTTTAACCAACCATAAAAAGTACCAAAGTCGACGGCGCACGGGTAGTTCTGTTTGTGTAAGAGCTTTTGATAAATAGGTCACATTCATTAGGTTTGATGAACTTTCCAATGGAATTATATCAAAACCAAGTAATAATTTTAGACGCATGCCAATACTCTCACAAATATTATTAGTTACCGATTGCAGCTGATTTCTGAATGCGAAACACATTCTATTTATATCTGAATTAATGTTTCGGCTCAATGTACTTTCGTGTTAAAGTACAATATATCTTTACCATGAAGTAATTTTTTCCAATGAGAACGACAATGCCGTGTAGATTTATCGTCGATAATTTCGACCACGTACTGCTCACTTCCACTACTGGCTTCGTTAAACAAACTGTTTACACGTTCAATAACGATCAATATCTGTTGATGAAGATGTTTTTCTGTCTCTTTTCGACTCGAATCAAGTTGTTGTTGATCTTTTTCTAAGCGACTTATTGTTTCGAGCAATGATTTTTCACCAATATCCAAACAAGATTTTCTGATACTAATCTTTTCATAACATTTTTCTATGTAATAATTGCATTTCTGTAATGCCATAGTTAAACAGATCGGCATAACCTGTTGGCTAACTATACCTAATGCGTTTTGTAAAAATGAATCATAATTTGACTTTTTCCATAATTTGTCAGCAATATTTGGTAGGAAATTCACGTCTATATATTCGGTTGCTTGTTCCCATGTTTGACCCAATGCTTGTTGCATAAACATTTTATAAGACTTTGTTTCGCGCCTCAATATTTCATATGTAACATGCGAATTCTTTTCAAGCTCTTTATATTCTTGACGAAATGTATATGATAGTATTGCATTCATAGCAGATATTTCATGAACATGAGTCAGTGGTATTTTATATTTCATCGCTACTGCCGCTTTCGTTTGTTCAACTGAATTATGTTTACCTTCTATACGCTGATCAATTTTATTAACTAATGCATACAGATGCGATGGACCATCAGTGTTTCTATATTCTCGTATAGTTTCGATATCTTCCTGAAGTTTTGCTTCGTCATTGGAATCTGATCCAATGAATTCAAGTGCAACTAATATTAATGTAGCTTTTTGCAGTTCTGAAATAACAATTTGTCTCAAGTGAGAAGATAGGTTGTTATCGTTCGGTCCTGGTGTATCAATAATTATGAATTCGCCTTGTGGAATCGAAAAGGAGTGAGGTAGTGGCACTTTTAGACGAGGAATCCACGTAGAATCGATTGAGTTTTCTATGTTTAGCATAATTGATATGCGTACTACATCGTTGATATATTTTAGACTGCCAACAATTTTTGAACTCTCATTTGTTGTTGTTGTTAAAGTCATCGGTTCGTTTGCTGACATATTATGCACCATTTTAATTAAATCTTCTTCGTTTCGCAACCGAATTTGTAAATTACTTTCATTACTTTTTAATTGTAATTGTCTGGCAATAATATTAATCATATTTATTAGTTCTGACTTTAATATTAACTGTGGTTGTTGTGTATCCTGACTAAATAATATTTCTGTCGGCAACGTTGTCATGGCTGTATTTCTCGATGGTAATAAATCATAACCCATAATTGCGTTCAATATTGTTGATTTACCAGCTTTCATAGTACCAACAATAGCCATACGTAATTCTAATTTTTCAACAGATTCGATTTCACATCGAAAAAAATTATGATATTGTGTTAAATCATCGTGTGTCAGTGATGATCGTAATGATTCACTATTTAATTGTTTACATATGCCACATAGTTTATTTTCGCTTGAACGAAGTGTATCTAATGTTTGATTATACAAGTTTTCAGAAACAGAAGGCGATAATGTCATCCCTGCAATACTATTAAAAATTATAGTAATAGAAGTTCCTTTTTAAGTTGATATACCAGAATATTACTGCAACGAGATATAAATAATTATATTTCCAGATAGATTCTTTTATGTACTGAAATAAAAGTTAAACTACACCTATTTAAAAAAAAGGCATAAATGTGACTGTTGTTGCTAGCTGTTATATTGCCTCAGATGTTTAGCCCTTATCTTTTGGTAAAAATGATATCTGTGAGCATGAGTAATACTGACGTGAAAATCTTTTTTGTTCTTGCGCATACATGATAACTATGTAAAAACCCAGAATAGATAAAGAAGATTGCTCTACAATGGAAAACGAATCACTCATCCCATATTGCATCATCAGAAAATTTTTTTAATAGCACTAATAGTTTCGAAAAAAGATATTCGAAGAACATAAGCTAAAAAGCCACCTATATAGTTGAAATTATTTTCGTATGAATACATAAATGCTTCTACCATGAAGAATAAAATTGAAAGCAGAAGTGAGGTAGAACTCATTGGTCCAAAGTTTCTGAATCCAAATCAGCAGCATACTGTAAATACTTTCAATGAGTTTTTCAGCAGAATCTGATAGTCCACCAGAAGATGCGAGACACTTTGTTCGATTATTTCTATTCGTTAAAAAGCACGCGCTACCATAGTCCAACGTGGACCAGGTCGAATGGTCATAATTTGATACATATCGAGTTGCACGTAAGACACATAGCAGTGTCAGATGAGATAATGCTTTCGTTCTTCTCAATTTTGCTAGAGCTTGTATAGACTTATCGAAAAGGAGACTTAACCTGAGGAAAAATACGATCGTGTTCACTAAAACACATTCTGGAACACACGTAGAGTCAGGTCATCAATAATAGATCCATGCTGAACACTGTAAACTACATTTGTCTTAGTATCATTCCTATGTATCGGAGGTCTTATATGAAACACGTTTCAATGAAAAATCTGTTTCGGTGAAAGTCATTCTGGAAATTTTCGTAAAAAAATTAATGCGGAAAATCATTGTGAACCACATTTCTTTATAAAATTGTACAGTTTATGAATCTTTAACATAAATATTTGGTATTTATTATTGTTTGGAAAATAAGTTATCCGGCGCTAAATCTATTGCATCTGGAATTATTTTTTCAATCGATTAATTGTATTTGACTCATAATAATTACACAAAAATCTTATGAAACGAAGAAAGAAAATAACGATAAACTAGTAAAATTATTGAATGCTTGATACTTTCTCTGTCCTTTTAGATTACTTACTTAACGGTACCTAAATACTATTTCGAAGCTTTACAAGCACTTATTTCTGGTAGCTGAGTATTGAAATGCATTTCCACAAAAGACTTGACCAAGTTTTTCTGATGTACTGATTCTACTAGGCGCTATGCATAGGACAAGTGTCCTACACAAGTAAGATTGCCCACAACTAGCCACAGAACCGAAGAGCTGTATCTAGCACTCGACTAGGACTAATCCAAATTCTTCAGATACTTTTACAGTCACCGCACGGTTTTCAAACTTTTGTTTCTATGCTTTTACATAAATTAGTAGTTTGCAAAAAACGTATTTTAAAACGCTGAGATCTCGTTATTTTTGGGATCGAATCTGAGATCCATGTTCTGGGTCCGACCAAGTGCTGGGCAACCAAGCGGGTTGCATGATACCAGATGAAATGGCAATTACGGTGATCTATGGCTTTACAGGTCATAATAATTTAATGTGGAATAAATATTTTCTTCTCTACTGAGAACTAGGCGCTACAATGTGTATGTACGATTGATTCTAAAAGGTTAATTTAATATTAATCTTTATTAAAAGTTTAACATATTTAGTTCATTTTAGTTCAAAATAATTTACAGATGTTTTACATATTACAGTTTATTCGTAAGGATGTTATAGATGTTCTCATTTTCATTCTTGTTTTAATTTTTATGATTTTGTGTTCAATTATTTGTTTGTATCTTGAATACAATTTAGGTGTTTCTGATACCATATTCGTTCTTCTTCAAGTCCGTATTTTTCACATAGGTTGAGAAATTTTTCATACACATCTCGAACATTAAATTGAAGTGTTGAATAAAGTTTACGTAAACAAACAGGACATAAATATAAAGGTTGCCGATCCATTTCGATTTCATTATTTGCACCATTCATCAGACAAATATAATAGATGCAATGTTTTAAACCAAATAAATGACCTAATTCATGTAGAAGAATTTTTACACAACGTCGAAGTATTATTACACGATGTCCATCAGTTAATGAAAATGAGAGTAATGTTTGTAGTGATGCAGAAAATAATGGATCAAGACGTGCAAATGAATAAACACCGACACCATCTATTGCTTGTGCTTGTCCATAAACAAAATCCCAAATTTCGTTGAGATAAATATCAGCCACAGTTACAGCAACACATAAAAGTTCTTGTCTTGCATTACGCTTATGACGTGTTTGAGAGAGATAATTATAAAAGTCATCTGTTTGATATTGTCTTATGCCATCATTTTCTTGATATTTCATATGTTTTGAAAAGTCAATAGTTGATAATAATTCAACTTCACATTCAAAAAAAAATACACGAACAAATTCAATAATTATATTGAGGGGTATGACTCTAAAATTTCATATTCAAAATTAAATCGGTAAAAACAGTACAATTCATTTTTACCGCGGATAATTAAAACTACCAACTGGTTGAATATAAATAGTTTTGTGATTATTATATAAAAAAGAAATCTCCGCGAAACAACAGACATAATAAATCTTTATTTAAGTTGCATGAGGAACAACTTTTGATGTGACACGTTCAAATGATTTCATAGTTTGTCATTTTTCTTCATGAGTTCTTAACCAATCATCACGACTAGGTTTTGGTACTGGCTGAAAACTCTTATCAAGTTTGTTTGTTACAGCCATTTGCATATCTGTTGGTAATTACAACAAGAATCAATGATGTTAGAGACAATCATATTCTATGTACACTAGACCTGTTTAATGTCACCAACGGCTTCAGCAATACGTTTAGCGTCGGGAGATATAAAATTCACATTTACTGTACTATATATAAGATTAGTTAAAGATTTAAATATTATTATAAAATAGAATATGAATAGAATAATTTAAATATAGTTTCATGAGTCAATGCATCGATTATGAGTAATTTCATACAATTCTACCAATTGAATCAGTTTTTCTTTGATTTAACTATAAAGATTATATATAAGAGAACATGATAAGACAAGAGCGATCTCTAGAGAAAAATTTGTCTACCCAAAATTCCATAAGAATGATCATGTGCAACCCAAAAATTTCTAATAAGACCATAAACTTTAATTCATTATATCTCTGCTATACAAAATATGAATTGAGTTTGAAAGTTTTTTTCAATTATATGCTCAGCATAAGTAAATTTTAGAATCAAAAGAAAAATAAACAAAACAATTTCGATTTCTATTTTCATCTTTAAATAATATTTATTTCTATTGAAAGTTATATTTACAAATAAAATACTCATTTGTGTAATATTTGATATCAGACTAATAAAGATTAAATGCTAACTGTATACAGATTCGAGATATTAGAATATTAAAGTGTTTGCTTTACTGATGATACAGTGCAATCCGGTTTTACGACTAAAATTTCAGACAAGAGAATTTGTTTTCAATTTCAAATGCTATTCGAAATATCGATTGACTAAGAGTGAAATGTAACTTTATGTGAATACAATTTTGCCTGATTATATCCCATAGGATTCCAAGCTACGCCGAAAATATATTCGCTGTCAATAATAAGAACCAAATCTAAAAAGTTAGAAGAGATACCGATCATTCATGCATTAATTGCGAGTCGTAATTAGTGTTTTGATATAAATAGAATACTATCAATAATACACATGAGAAACATCTGCCAATGACTATGAGATTTTTCGAATAGATTCATATCTACTGTTTTTCTAGTCAGATAAACCTTTGTAGTACATATTGAATCATATGTAGTGAACTGCATCGGGTGTTTTTCGGGTTTGAGTAAACAGTAAATAAAAACTTTACACCATTATCAAACTCTTTTTTTTTTGAAATGCGGGTTCGATAGAGAAGTCCTCTAGTTTCCAAATGATGTGCCTTGTTTCGGGAAAAATAATTAATCCATGGAATTAGAGAAGGAAAATATATGAAAAAATCAGAGTTCGATTTAAACCCGATTTCAATTTTTTTAATGATCGTTTTCTGCGTAGAACTGCAGGAATAAAATCTTCTTCAGATCCAAATGCATTATTCGAAAGCTGAAAGATTCCACTATCGAATTCACATCTCGAAAAAGAGTTTGATCTTGATGTAAAGTTTTTATTTACTGTTTACTCACAACTCGAAAAAAAACCGATGTAGTTCACTAATGATGACCGGACTGCATTTCTGTTGAGGAAGCATAAATATCATTTGATCTCTCTGATTCAAGGAAGGCTTGAGAGTAACAAGTGAATTTTCGAGAAAAAAGGCAGACAGCTTAAAAATAAAAAGAATAGAAATGCGGAACTCGATGAGGATCCTGAATATTTAAGCAAAGTTTAGGCAGTCCAGTACATATGAAATCGGTTTTGTTTCCCCTTCAAATACAGTGATCTGCACTTTTCATTAAAGTTTCCAAAATGTCACAAACGACAAGAAACAGGCTGCTTCGAAACAATTAGCTCCAAAATTATCTCACGATTTTCTCCTATATGATAATGTTAGAAAGACAATTTATCAAGTTTATGATCTAGCCTATCATCTTCTATTCTAAGCTTGATGTTAATTTTGCTAGAATAAAAGCGAGAAAATCTGCAATAAGACAAAGTAGATCAATTGTACGAGTCTAGTGTAAAAAAAGCTCGTATTGTATAATCTGACGAAAATCATTATAATTCATTGAATCAAGAGCCAAGCTAGTACTCCAAATCTAATGTTGCTTTTTTTTATCTAAATCAGAGAAATATAGCTTATTCTAAGATAAAATTCATGGTGCATCTTCTTTTTCAGCTAGCGATAAATCTCAATTGCATGTGATAAGATTCTCGGAGGCAATTTCTCCTTCACTCTCAAATTCTTCTCTTTTGTGTCAAAATTGATGTCAAAAACAGTGTAGCGATGGATAGAAGTATCGTATTCCAACTGCTGGTACTAGTAGATGGTGGATGATGAAGATTAGCTTCCAAGAATTATTAACTGATATATAAACTAACCGTGTATCGTTGCTAAACCGGTAGTTTTTCGACCATAAAAACACCTGCTGTTATCATGATAAATGGAAGTCGTAGTAACAGTAAATGTGACAACCGTAGTGATAGACAGAAAGTCTCTTGTCTTTTCAAAGACAGGAAGGCTACGCTGCTACCTTATTGATTTAAGCGTGTTCAACAGTCAGATTACTGAATGAATAAAAGGTTACGGATACAATGCCATAGATTCATTTTGTCCGACGTATTTCTTGTATTATTCATTAAGTTATCCTGTTCCTTCCTGCTATCTGTTATTCTACGTCAGGAATTTTCCCGTAAAAACAAGAAAGCAAACTGCTCTTATGTCAAAATGAACTCGATACACACCTTATGCAATTGAATATCTGAAGCAAGAACATCATAGGCTATGGACAGATCTTGAGAACTGGGTAGTTCATGCTCATAAGAAAAAATTCTATGTAGAAAGGATACATTCGAGTTCCAATCGCTTTCCAGATTGAATACTTTTCCTGGCAATAAGTTTGACGTTGGAAATTATATCTAGTGCTTTTAATCATCATATTAATGAAATTCTTTCTCTCCTGCAGGTGACTTTCTTGAAATTCTTGAACAAGAAAGTGATGCGCTATGGATAAATTTTGACGTCTGCACTGATCAAGCACACGAAAAAGAAGTTTCTCTGGGAAATAATTTTCTTCAATAGTTTAATGCAGCTTTTCTAGCCATGTGATAAAGCAGTGGAGCTCTGACATTGAGTACTATGAGATTTTCAGGACTAGAGAGAGAATTATAGAGGTTAAATATGAATTTCGAGAATTCAATTTGTTAGTATAAAAATTTCTGGAATTTCCCTACTAAATACCCGTTCATGTTTTTGTGTCTTTTGAATACGGCATCAAAAGATGCCGAATCTCACGCAATATCAAAACACATAACTTTCTTCTTATAATTTATTTCTACAATTGAAATAATATTGAAACAGACTAATAGAAAAAGAACAAAATATACCATTCGAAGAAATCTGACGATAAAATTATCTTGTGTGCCTACAATTTTTTCAGTGAATAAATGTAACCCTAGATGTTAATATGTAGACCTTTAGAGAATTTTATGGGATATCAGAATATATAATTACTTTTTTCAAAAAGACTATTTATAGTACTGATATGTTAACAATATCGAGCACACACATATGTTTTTCTAGCCAAAGATTTTTTTATAAAAATGTAGGATATTGTTAAAAGAATTTTCTATACTAAAATTCAATATCACAATGTTTTAAGAACTGAATTCCACGTATTTTGATGTGCTCTTTCAAATGAGGCCATATTCTCGAATTATTCTATTGCGTCGATCCGACTAACTTGCTTTATTTAGGTAGGCGTGGTTTTTGAAAATGGTATATAATGCCAAACAACAGTTATCGAGTGATGAGGTACTTTTAATATCATTAAAAGATAGCCCATAGTGAACAGTATTTGTGGTTAAAAAATCTCAGTTATAACTCTTATCGTTGCTTAGAAAATGAAAATTTACTGAAATGTGTTGCTCTGAAAAGTGTTCCAAGTATAGCCTACCGCCTCATACTTGCAATGAATATATCTCCAGAATGATTTATCTGTTTGAACTGAAATTTTGAATTTCTTCCTAAATCTGTTAGGTCTACGTACTATTAAAATATCAGCCAAATCAGCGTTATTCATTGTGCAAGGGTCTACTGTGATCGGTCATGGCTGAAGTGTAATGCCTCCTAGGCTAATCTTGACATCGTATTCACGAAAGGCTTCAAACTTTTGAGCCGTGCTAGAACTGACAACCGGGTATGGGCATTACCATAAAACCTCTCTTAAGTGAACACTCTTGGGATGTTTGAAAAGTGTTCAGTTTTAAGAGGTATTTACCTATGGGAGATGTCATCTATTTTATTACACTATGAGATTAAGTTTTAGAAACTAAACTTCTTCTCCAGTTCTTAGATAATTGAAGAACATCTTCTGTTTATCTTATCTTCTATCAATGAAATTTATTTCAAGGGAAAAAAAATCTTCCACAGAAAACAAAACACTGAACTTTATTGCAAAAACTTTTCTAAAGTTCTTCGTCTTTGTTTTTTCGACACAATAAAAATATCGATTAATTTTGATTCTGATGTCTTTCATAATCTTGTAAATTTTTTTTTTTCTCATTTTAATACATTAGATACAGAACTAATTGAAATGTTGTATTGTTCGGCTCATTTACTTTTTAATAAGCAATTATCACTACTGGTATCATTCATTAGTTGAATATTTCTTTTACTATAAGATGATGTCGAGAAGTCATTTGTCGATTGATGTACAGTTGTAACAAACAATAAATAGCCATTTTCTGTGAATTAATGAGAAAAGATAAAGAGGAGAGAGAGAGAAAAAAAATTACGTGTGTTCATCTAAGAGAGGTTATAACAGCAATCGGGACTATAAAATAATGTTCAAGTTCAAAATGAGAGGTGTCCACTAATAAAGGTTTCACTGTACATAATATTAAAAACTCTTTGTATCTTTTAGTTGTCATTTACATTAAAGATAGACTGAAGATTAATGGAAAATATATAGAAGATTTTTTGCAATAAATCAAAACAACCAAAAAAATGCTCGATGCACTGGAATTATATTTTATTTGTTGTTTATGAGTATCAATAAATAGAAAAGATACAGAAAAAATAAAAGGAAAAAAAAAGCGAGTATATAAGAAGAAAAAGTTAAGAGATTCATAATATAATAGAAAAAGTCTAACTAATTGCGAGATTAAATGAGAGAGCTGGCTACTATAAAATGTTTGTCGATTTTTTTTATGGTTGGCGGTACCGTTCCATTTAAAATTGTGAAGTCTTGCTGGTACCATATCTCCTACAAATAAAACAAAGTTATTAATGCACTCCTGATGAAATTAAAATAACATGTTTCTGTATTCTTCTTTTAATTCTTCAAAAATGCAATACGATGTTAGTTCATACATTACAACGAGATGTTTCTGGATATACAGTTTGCGATCATATATCAACAAAATCTGTCGTATTGAATGGAAGAATATATAAATGATGGAATACATTATCAAGACACTCTTTCGATGGGGTATTATGAACAGTCTATAGTGGCACATCATACCTGACTTGATCATCCTATTCACATATGCTTTTCGTTTGAAAGACACCATAGATAGGCATTTCTCTCTTACGATACATCAAACATAGAAGAATAATAAGAACAGATATTCAAATATTTTATTTATTGTGAAGCAAAGATTTAAAGTTCACTTTACCATCAACAAACACATTACCAAAGAATAATTAATATTAAATAACTATTCAACAATTTTTTCAATTCAAATCTAAGATATACAGGCTAATATATCGTAGAGGGACACTCGATTAAGTAACAGTTCATACCAAAGACATATTCAAATATTGTACTCGACTGGAAGTTAAAATTTCCCGTTAACTATATCATCTTCAAAAACTGAATCAAAGAATGCTTTATATATAAAGCATTCATTAATCAAGTATTCAAAGATCACATAATAAAGTACAAATCTTTGCTTATAGTCGAACAAAGTATTTGAATTGCTATTTCGTATGAGTTATTCCTTGATCAGCAGTTGCTCGATCATAGCGTCAACTTCAAATCTTTGCTTTGAATTAAACAAAACTATTAAATAACTATTTTTTATGGATTATTCCTTGATCAACTGTTCCAGAATGGTACAATCCAGTTAAAATAATTGTTTCAAGTCGAACAAAATATTTCAATAGCCGTTTAGTATAAATTATTCCACAATCAAGAGTTGCTCGATGAATCATTTAACTTCAAATATTTGGTTTGAATTGAATAAAATATTCGAAAAGTAGCCTGATATGAATTTTTCCGTGGTCAGGTGTGCCTCAATGATATAATCGACTACAAGTCTTTGCTTCGAATTGAGTAAAAGATTAGAATAATCATTTCTTATAAATTGTTCTGTGATCAGATCTTCCTCGATGACAAAATCAACCTCAAATCTCTCCTTCGAATTAAACAAGATATTTGAAAATTCGTTTCTTGAGTATTATTCCTTCATCAAGTACTGCTTGATGATATCATCAAGTTTGAATCATTGGTTCGACCACAACAGAATAATTGATAATTATTTAATATGAACTGTTCCTCGATCAAGTGTTCCTCGATTATATGATTAACTTCAAAATCATTGTCTCAAATCGAATCCAATAACTGATTATTTTTTAATGTGAAGTGTTCCATCATCAAATATTCTTCAATGATATAATCAATTTCAAAATCTATGCTGTGCACTGAAAAAAACATATGAATGATTGCTTGTTGTATATTATTCCTCAATCGATTGTTCCTCAATGGCATAATAAGTTCAAATCCTTGCTTCGTATTGAACAAAATATTTGAATATTGATTTTCTATAAACTATTCTCTGATCAAGTGTTGTTGGATGCTGCAATCACACCATCTACTTTCATCTGGTATTGAACAAGATAACTGATTGTTGTTTAATGTGAAGTGTTCCTTGATCAAGTATTCATCAGTAATTTATTCAAGTTCAAAATCTTTGCTTTGCATTGAACTAAACATTTGAATGATTTCTTTCTATGAGTAATTCCTCATTCGATTGTTCTTCGATGATAAAACCACCTACAAATCTTTAACATGAATGTAACAAAATATTTGATTATTACTTAATAACAACTGTTCCTTGACACAATCTTCGTTTGTGACATAATCAATTTGAAATCTATGCTCTGTTGTGAACAAAATATAAAAATAGGTGTTTTCCATCAAGTATTCCTTTCTCATGTAATGCTCGACTATATAATCAGCAACAAAATTTTGCTTAGCCTTGAAAAACATACCCGGTTATTGTTTAATATGAGAAGTTTCTTGATGGAAAGTTCGTCAATCATCTGATGAGCTGGAAAGCTTTACTGAGAATTAAACAAAGTATTTGAATAGTCATCTTCTATGAATTATTTCTTCAGCGAATGTCGTGCGACGATATATTCAAGTTAAAATTTCTGTTTCGAACTGAACAAAATGTTTGAATAGATGTTTTGTATGAATTGTTCCTTGATCAAATGTTCCTCTATGAGATAACTAAGTTCAAATTTTGCCTTCGACTTGAACAAAAAAATTGAACATCTATTTCGTATAAATTATTCTTTGATCAAGTATTTCATGTTGCTATAATGAGGTTCAAATGTTTCCTTCGAGTCAAATCAAATATTTGAATATCCATTTTCTGTGACACATTCCTTAACTGAGTGTTCTTCGACCAGATAATCAAATTCAAACCTTTGGTTTAGAATTGAACAAAATATTTAAATGTTCTTTTCGTATGTATCATTTTTTGATTGAGTGTTCCTCGATAATATAACCTGCTTATATTCGTTGCTTCGAATGAACAAAATACTGGAATAATGGTTTTTTATACATTACTCATTGATCGAGTATTTATTTCTGATATTATCGACTAAAAATCTCTGATTCGAATTTAGTATAATATTAGAATAGTTGTTTCTTAGGATTGATTCCTTGATTGAGTGCTCTGGGTCATGTAAACCACCTAAAATCCTTTTTTTTCGAATAGATCAAAACATCTAAATATACGATTTGTATGAATTATTCCTGAATAAACTGTTTCTTGATAATACACTTAAGTTCAAACCTTTGGTTCGAATCGACCAAACTTTTTAAATAGTCATTTAGTATGGACTATTCTTTGATCGAGTAGTGTTCAATGAAAACCTCTACTTCAAAGCTTTGGTTAGAATCGATCAAACTTTTTAAATAGTCATTTTGTATGGACTATTCTTTGATTGCATATTGTTCAATGAAAACATCTACTTCAAAAATTTGATTTGAATTGCGAAAAATATCTCAATAATGATTTTGTACGAGTTATTTCTTGGTAAAGTGTTCCTTAATGATATATTCAAAGACTAATCATTTTCATAAATGCAACAACAATATTTGAATATTGTTTTTCTATGAATTATTCCTTCACTTAGTGTTCCTCAATGATATAATCAATTACAGATCTTTACTTCAAAAAAAAAAAATTTCTTGAATCGTCGTTTGCTAGTATATGATCCTTTATTATGTGTTGCTCAGTGACATAAATAACTGTAAATTTTTGGTTACAAGTGAACGGAATATTACTATATCCGTTTTGTATGAATTATTCTTTGATCCAATATTTCTCGATGACATAATCAACTTTACATCTTTGTTTCAAATCGAACAAAGTATTTGAATATTCATTTTCGATAAAATATTCATTCATTAGATGTTTCTCGACAATATCATCAAGTTTCAATCTTTGGTTTCAACCGAAACATTTAACTGGTTATTGCTTAATATGAAGTGTTCCTCAATGAAATGTTCTTCGATCATATAATGAACTTCAAAACTTTGTCTCCAGCTTAATCAAATAACTGATTATTGTGTAATGTGAAGTGTTCTTTGATAAGGTATTCTTCGATGATCGAATCAATGTCAATACTTTTGCTCCACATTTAACGAAAAATATGAATGATTGATTCTTATGAATTATTCCTCGACTCATTGTTCTTCGATGGCATGATCAAGTAAATACCTTTGCTTTACATTACACAAAATATTTGAATGTTGGTTTCCTTCGAATTATTGCCTAATCGAGTTTTCATCAATGCTACAATCAACAACCAAGCTTTTAATCGAAACGAGCAAGATAAATGATTATTCTTTAATGTGCTGTGTTCCTTAATCAAGCATCAATCAACAATATAATCACCTTAGAAATCTTCGCTCTGCATAAAACAAAACCTTTGAATAGTTGCTTACCATCAACTATTCATCAATAGATTGTACCTCAAGGATATAGCCAACGACAAATCTTTACTTCGAACATAAAAAAATATTTGATTATTACTTAATATTAACTGTTTCTTGACACAGTCTTTGTCAGTGACATAATCGAGTTCAAATCTATCCTCCGCCTTGGACGAAATATTAGAATAAGTGTTTTCTATGAATTATTTCTTTGTCCCATCATTTTCTATGATATAAACAACAACCGACTATTACTGAGAATTTACCCAAAAATCTGATTATTGTTTAATATGAGAAATTCCTTGATGGAGTGCTTCTCAAATGTATGAGCATCTGATAATCTTCATCTAGATTTCAGAAAACTATTTGAACAGTTGGCTTCTATGAACTATTTCTTCGTCGAGTGTTTCTCAATGATATAATCGGTCTGAAATCTATAGATTATATTGAAACAATATATTTAAATATTCGCTTTCTAAGTATTATTCCTCGATCAAGTGCTCCTGAACAATATTGTCACGTTCAAGTCTTGGCTACGAATCGAACAAAATATTTTGATTGCTGTTTCGTTTGAATTATTCCTTTGATAGAGTACTCTTCAATGATATAATCTAGTTAAATTCTTTGCTTCTAATAAACAAAATACCTGAATTGTTGTTTTTTATGAATTATTCCTTGATCAAGTGCTCCTCAATGACTTAATCAATTGCAATCGTTGCTCTGCTGTGAACAGAATATTTAAACTATTGTTTACTATGAATTATTCCTTGTTCAAATCTTTCTTCATGATATGATTAGCTTTAAATCTGTGGTTCGAATGGAGAAAAATATTACAATAGGTTGTTGGTGTGCATTGTTCCTTGATCAATGTTTCTCGATGATATAATCAACTTTGAAATCTTTCGTTTTAACGTATCGAAATATTAGAATAGGTTGTTGGTGTGAATTATTCCTTGATCG
>CAJNOP010000360.1:184205-195532 GCA_905250075.1 Rotaria sp. Silwood1
TTTTTTCTGTTGTGCTTTTTTTTATAGTGATGGTAAATTTTTTGTCGTTCTTCGTTCGATTTTTTCCTTTTTATTCATTACATATTTCACTTGTAAAAAACAACCAAGTCTATTCTATACATATGCTTAAACAAAATATGTACCTAAAACATTCTTAAAGAAGGAACTGAGAAAGTATAGTAGCTTGTATTTCAAATGACAATAAAAATGGTAGAAAACTAGATAATCATTTGGTTAGAGTAAAGAGTTGACCTAACCATCGTTGGAACTGATTCTACAACACATCGTACTATTCGCAAAATTAATCCATATTTAATAACATTCAGAAAATCAAACAAATTTATTGATTACACTACTGAACTACAAGACGATTGAAATAAAGTAATTCTTATAGCTTCTAGTGGTTCATATCTTGATGCACTTCTGAAACTAACTGAAGAACTTTCACAAACTGATTCAATCTATATTTTGTATTCAAACGACACAACTAATCAATCCTTTAAAAAATTGAATAAAATACATGAAATATTCACGGATTTAGAAGCATTATGTAATCAATTATCAATATAAAACGAAATCATAGACAAGAATTTTTAGATGATGATTTTATTATTAATTTATTGTCGCATACATTCAGTGATTCTACTTTTGCAATTAGGAATACTATTCAACTATGGTTATCATCATCGAACGACACTACTAAACAATAAGAAGCTGACTTCATGCAGGCATAATTTTTATGTGACATTTTAGTTAACATGAAATCTACAGAAGAAGAAATGATTGACTTTTGTCGTCATAAATTTGCCAATAGCCAAATCGAATTAAATGCTGTCAATGAATTTAAAGAATATTATGATGCATGTAATGCTATTTTTTGGTACACACCTAATATATTTTTTTCTATACTTTATGGAATAGAGTACTAAGAGGATAAGACGTTGATATACTTTATTCGTTGCGATACTTCATTAGGGACCTACTATTAGTCATGCAGCCGAACAAACAACTGAACTATTTGTTGAGGGTAGTTCATGAGTAATGAAGAATTTGATAAGCGAGCTCGAAATAATACAAATGGTTTCTTTTCTGTAAGCAATTTTTTATGTTGGTACTGCTAGTTGCAGTAGATATCCTACAGTGCGACGTGGTTTATATCAGATTGATGTTGATAAATGTGTTAATAAATTTTTCCTATGCAAATTTATAATAGAATTAATATTTTGAGTGCGGAAAGTTAAACTGAACAGTCAAAACACATGAAATACAACGAAGTTCTTTACCATCGAATCATTTAGATTTTACGAGAACCTATCATAATTTAGAACATGTATATTATGAACAAGATAAATCCAAAGTATTAGTCATGTACGAAACATGTTTAGAGATGCAATTAAAAGGTCTTCTATCTAATCATCCTAGCATTGCAACTTCGTACAATAATATTTCAACGATTTACTCTGTTCTCGACAAGTACGATAAGCACATGAATATTTAAATATAACTTTACAAATACAAGAAAGTTCTCTAACATTGAATCATCCAGATATTGCCATAACCTACGACGATTTAGACATGATCTATTATAAACACAATAAATTCAAAGAAGCATGAGAAATATTTGATAGATCGATCCGAAGTTGACGACAAGTTCTGTCTCTCAATCATCCGAATACTGCTACAGCTTACAATGAGGTTTCATTTATTCACACTGCTTTCGATGACCATGATATAACGATTGAGTATTTAAATAATAAAGTACTTGAAATACTATACTACTCAACTCTTTTTGATACCCATATGATTCAGATTTGGTTCGAACTGATAATAATTAAACTGCGACACTACCAGCAGGGCAAATTTGAAGAAACATTACAATATATGAAAATTGAATTGGATATTTATTCAAAAAACTTATCAACTGATCATAGATGTGGATGAAGCAAAGATCCACATTGACATCCTACACCCCTTTTCTACGTAAATTTTGTTTTCATTTTATTTTTTGTTAAGGTGTTCTTTCTTTTTTTAATGCTTTTTTTTAATTAACTAAATCTAGATTTCAACGAACGATGCTGAAAAACTTTTTATGTATATCAAGCTGTTTTTAGATTGATGGACTTCTGATGTTGTAGGTTTTTTTCACTCTATTACTGGTATACATAAGAACCGATGATATTACTTACAACTCTCTGTTTCAGATATAAACGATTGTTAGAAAGAATTTAACTTCACTGAGAGGAAATCAGTTTCAAAGTATTTTTTAATAATGTAAAGGGCAGGAGCACAAAAAACATCCTCAATATCTCTCCATTCATGACTAACTTTATGTAGAATTTCATAAGAAATCGTTTAATAATAAAATAAATCGATTTCTCAAGAATCTTGACCCATTCCGGCTTGGGTATAGATGAATACAAGATCCACAATTGATCATTTTTATATCATTCAGAATGAAGACGAGCTTCAAATATATCACCAATAGTAAGAAAATTACTTTTATTGTTACGTTCAAAACCTGCTTGTACTTATGATGATACCACAGTTGAGAACTACTGAAAACGTATATACTTTCTATTTCTGGAAATTAAGAATATAATCCAATAGTACTTATATCTTGTTTGTACGTGAATCTAATCGTTATTATTTCTCGATCATCTCTTTGCATTAAAAGACAACAATTTTATGAACAACTCTTTTTGAACGGATTAACAGTTCTGTTTTAGTACATCTATTAGAGGAAATGTCTGTAGCAAATATACCCAAGCTTTCTCTTCTGCAAGAGTAGTTGAGAATTTTGAGTGATGCAACAACTAAGAACTATGGAAAATCGAGCTTGATATTCGACGGAACGTTGTTCTTTTGAAATGATAAAGCACAAATTCATTGTAACTATAACCATGATTTCAAAATTTAAAATAAATCTTCGCTAGAGATATGGGAAATCATGAGAAACAGAAGTTATCGAAATGAAAACTCAGAAAAAAAGTTTTTCTGAATTTCAACTAAAGATTATAGTTAAATATTCGATGCATTTCATTCAATCATGTTATGAATCATACTTATCAAAACATAATTCCAAATAGATGACAAAGAAATGCTATTTATTGACTATATAAATAAAAAAAACTAGTAATTCTACTGTATATGTCTTTATCTTCATTATAAATATATAAATCTTGATCAACAAGGAATACAATCAATATTTCAAACATTTCAATTTGAAAATAGTGATTTTCAAAAATTATTTAGCTTCATTTGTTTTATGATACATCCTATCTTGACAATTTTATTTTTTGATCTCTTATAAGCATTTCAATTGTTGAAATTAATCTTTGTTTCAATATTCATCTGAATGTTTCTACATGTTCATCGTACAAATATTTTGCTTGTTCGTTACAATGTGAGTATAAATAAAATAAAACCACTCACCTACACCGACACTCTTGATAGTTTGGTAGAAAATTGAAATATTTATAAAAATATCCAAAAATATCATCCAGTGAAATAACGAATGATAGAGAAAAAAACGACAACTTGACTTAGTGCAAGTAATATTGTTGATTTATTACAAATATTTGTTTACAGCAAGCCAATGGTAAGTAAGAACAATACATCTAAACATTTATTTAGAAAAAGCCTCAAATTCATGATCTTACCGATTGCATTTATGGCATTTAGGTGCCAAGGAAAATGAACAGACATGTTTATAAATGCTGTTTAATTTAATTTTTTGTACAAACAGTGGAAAGAGGGCTTATATCAACAGTCATATTCACATCTCGATTTGAAGAAGCTGTATTCAACAGTTTTATACTGTCTAAAGAAACAGTTTAGAGGATTTGATTGCGGGTGTCGGTGTGGATCTTCTCTTCAGATTCATCCACATCCTTTCATTTTATCCTAAATTCACTTAGTCGCCTTTGATTTTGTTCTATTCAGCCATTTTCTACGAGGATTCATACTCACTATGGAAACTTCAGATGGAAAAGAAAATTAACGTAAAGAAAATATGAAAATAAAAAGATGAATAAAACAGTTCATTACACAAGTTTCAATTTTTCAGATAGGCATGCCAAATAATCTGACCATATTTTTCAATCGTACCTCAAGACTGATTTAAACTTTTCTTCTCAACTTCGGACATTTACCAAGATAAATGTGTTCAAATTATCATTTGAGCAATGGAGAGAAAGTGGAGAGCATGTAGTCCAAAACTATGCAGAATGATAAGTGTATTTTTCTGTCTTTCTCGTGTTTTTGATCGTTCAT
This sequence comes from Rotaria sp. Silwood1, assembly GCA_905250075.1. Lineage (NCBI taxonomy): Eukaryota > Metazoa > Rotifera > Eurotatoria > Philodinida > Philodinidae > Rotaria > Rotaria sp. Silwood1. Next base: position 188,478 of record CAJNOP010000360.1, read on the forward strand.
CTATTATAACTCTTATCATCGATTGGCTGAACAGAATGGTACATCCATGTAAAATCCGACATAAGGTTACTCATTTCTTTTTTGTTTTCACATTGCTATTCCGATCTTTTTTTTATCTTTCTCGTTCTCATTGAGCTGTTCAGAATGACAAACAATCAGTCTAATTTTCAAGCATTGCGTAATCTTTACAATACAATACACTGCAGCATCGAACACTCATCATATACTTTTGTTGAACAATAATGATGGGATATTGCAATCATGTTTTCAAACGAGAGAGCTCAGGAATATAAACTGTGTGTATGACATAAAAATTCTTGCCTAAATAACTAAATTCAACGAAGAATCTTAAGAGTCTCGTATAAGATTTTATGGCGATACGTCCGAAAGCTGTAAGTCATATATTTGATATGACTTAATCTTTATTACGATGTTGACAATAGGGTCTTGATATACAAAGACTTTTATTTTGCTGTGGCGCAACACTATATAATGCGTTTGTAAGACGAGTAGCACAACACAATTTGTTTTTAGTAATATAAGAAACACAACAAGCATTCATCATCTGATCTTCAGTCGATCGAACTACACAAAAATAAAAGTACTATTCGACTTTTAGCTTATTATATTATGTCCTAGGATGTTCTAAAAGCCATTATACAATTAAAAACTTGAATTTCTTCTATTATTGATAAAGCTTAATTGATTGAATTTTTATTGTAAGAGAGGAGTCCTTCAAGTTTTTAATTATATGGACACAGTTCAATAATACTGCGCAAATCTATGATCCTTGACTGAAATAGAAAACTCAGCCTTTTTTCTCAGTCTCTCAGTAATACATCTTTATAAAAAGTGATTCGTTTCTTCTGTGATAGAAGTTAAAAACATGTTAAAAAGTTTCATAATACGCGAACTGGAAGAGATGGGCTAATCTTGTAGGTTTCACGGATATGAAACTTGACATCATCGGACTTTCCTTTATGGAAACATAGAAAAACAAGTATTTATAAAACGCCAGTCCTCGATCTAGATGATTCCTTTGTTGGAAAACAAAAAAAAAAGACTGAGTTTTCTATTTCAGTCAAAAATCATTAGTTTGAGCAATATTTTTTAACTGTGTCTGCATGAATAAAAACTCAAATGACTTCTCTGTTATAATAAAAAGTTTAATTGGATGTTGATGATCTGTCTACTTAATTAATATCATACACATAGAGCGATTTGTGAAATGAAATCCAACTACACGCCTACACGTAGCCAAGATGAAGGTGACAGTTCGGAACTGCAGGACATAATGGTTAACGATGAACAACATCCAACGCCTGTCGAAATGAACGAAGGCCAACATCAGTTGTTGCCACAGTAAGTATTTCATAATGCAATCAATCATAGAGAATGTGTTTTATTTCGTTGTTATTACCGGTCATGTTGGCAACGTGCTTCCAAAGCAGTACGAATTAGGTACGTGTGTGCTGTACTACTGTCGGTTTTCATCGTCAGCGGCATCGCGACAGCCTACAATGTTCATCATACACCACAAAAGGAGCAAGCAGCCATCAATGAAAAACAAAGTAAGACATCAAATTCAATAGTACTTGTCTGAAAATATCATACATGCATATGAGTATGTTCTCAGCTTGAAGAACCTGTTTGTAGATAGTAAAAGGACTTTCTCGGGATCAGAATATTCATGAATGATTTCATTAAATTTACTTACTCAGAATCACTTCGGAAGTAACAAAATCATAGAGTGAATTGTTAGAAAGTGAAGAATCGAACTGGATTAAAATGCTTATTTTTTCATTATTTATATATATGTCTACCTGATTCTCATTAGCTTTTTAAAATATTGGCTGAGAAATGTTACGTATGTGGTTTGATCATTTTTATTCAAAAGTTGCGATGCTAAACAATTAGTTCAAGATAAATACAGGCTGTGATGTAATCGATAAGAGACATTTCTCACAGGTTTTACGATTCTATGAATCACATCTAATTCACTACTCATCCATCCTAAAATAAATTTCAGTTTATATGGAATAAGTGTTAAGTTATTTTAAGCGAGATACTTATAAGCTATTTAAAATATCTAGGATACAAGCTTTGAAAACATGAGATAATATGATAATATGTTGACTAGTATTTTATTGCCAGTGATAAGCTTTGCATCAGTTATAATTAAAAACATTATTATTTCTAGACAAAGAAATCGCTAAATTGTCAGGATGGGGAATGCTGAAAATTAACCCAAATGCCTTTATGTCCATAATTTATCAAAATTTTAAGGTTTCTATTTACAAGCGAGACAGTAATGAATCAAATGTAGCACAATACTATTATTCTCCAGCGCTTATTTTCGATCCTGAATCTCCCACTTATGCTTATAACGCATTTACCAAGAAACACGAAATCACTTTCACAGTCCTGATGTGGGACGACTCTTACGAGGATTTCATTAGTGAGGCAATATCAAGAAAACTTGGGTATACAGTTGCTCGGGACGACATTCTGACATTGCCGATAGAAGAGATTCGTATGGATGCAAGCGGACAATCGGACGAATATGAAATGGTCAACAAATGGACTTCTTATGCTAGTCAGCCATCGAATTTTGATTTTCGCATGATATGTAAAACTATAGAGACTTGTAAGGAAGTCACTGAAACAATGAAAACGAGTCCAAAACATATACTATCCGATCTGGTCGTATATTACAGTCTTCAGAGTCAGAAGAGTGCCAGAAGATTGTTATCAATAAAAGCGGAACATGTTCAATCCTCAGTACTATTCAGTGTATTGAACCAAATGTTCGTCGATCGGGATGTAGTCTACCTTCAAGCGGACGACGCGAAAAGGTTGTCTTTGGAGATTGCTTCGAATGTAATGGCAACAGAAGTGATCGATGATGAGTTTGTAAGTCAGGATCAGCAAGTGACCATTGCAAATCTCCTAAATAATGTTCTTAAATTGAAAACAGTTTCCACGCAAATGTTTGAGACACAAATGTGGAATTCGGTGTTCTGGCAAAATGAGAATGCACGACCTGACAAAACAACTAAAATTTTAAACGATTTCTTCAATAAGAGTGATAATAAACTCAAAGACTTGATCAAAACTGAAATGCTTAAAAAGCAGTCCGGTAGTGGCAGTGTCGGTGGAGGAATTCCATTTCTTGAGGGTTTGATGAGCGCCAATGCAGCAGGAAGTATTAGCTTGGAAACGTTGAACAAAGAGGAAAGAGAAAACGTTTTAGAAGCAATGAATGAGTTCAAAAATGTAAGTGAATGGAATGGTGAAAAGTTTACGCCGAAATAACTTTCGCTAAGCCGAATAAATTTGGCTGCACTACGAGCGAGTTCTCAAATTACCACTACGCAGGTCCGCGTGACGAAAACTTCATCTGAATTAAGTACTAGAATCAATATTGTAAATGATACTCGTATTTTGGAGAATCTACGTAAAGTGACCGAAATTGAAACATTCATGAACAGAGAATGCAAGAAACACACAGAGGCCGTACGAAACGATACGTTGCTCATTCGAAAACAGGTTTTAGAATTAGAGAAGAAGCAAGAACAGTTAATTCCCATTAACTTTACTTATGTTCAATTTCCGCAACAGTCGACGCCAAAAGAAATATGGGCGACATTCGAATGGAAGGACGTCACTTCTCTGTATGCGGGAGTCTTTTTTAGAGCTGAAGGTTCAAGTGCAGCAGCTTTTGGAATCGTGCAAGGTGAGAACAATCCCGGAGTTACACACATTGCTAAATGTTCTGGCATTCGAGATTCCGTACATCAGTTAGATTTTACAGGTTTAAATTGATGGAGTGCGCCATTTCATAATGGTGGAAATGATGACTGGCGCAGCTGTTTAAAATTTCACGCACGGTCAGGAGAATTGCGTCCGATAAATATGGCTATTAGAATATGGAGACGTGTTTAGATTTTTAAACTGTTTTCAGATTAACAGTAAATCATCGTCTAAAAGCCAAATGCTTATGGATGTGATTGTTCATCTTTTCTACTTTCACGCAGTGATCCGTTTAATAAAAATAGTTCTTAAATGAAACTAAGGATAAAAACTCACTTTTCTCTGTATGTACTGAAGAAAAAAAAACTGAGATTTTTTTTTTGTTCTATTTTAGCATCTTTGCTTATTTTTTTCCGTCAGAATTATTAAATTATAAAATCTTGTGTTCTACATTGTTCCATGGAGAGTTTAAAGAAAGTGCCAAACAAAATAATTTATGTTTATACGAGCTGATAAACATCCGAAATTAGCTGAATTCCATGAAAATTGTGTAAAGTCATTGATAGATAAAGGTTCTTGACAATATGTCGTTTCTATTTCTAGATAAATGAAACAATAATTTATATTGACAATAAATGTAAAAGTTTGGATTTAAGAATAGATGTTCATCCAGATGAAAGTCAATTAACAGACAAAAAAACGTTACACTTAGCATGCAGTCTCTATGTAAATATTAGATGGAATTACATGAGAGTGCTCCCTCTCGAAATCCATCATCGGTCTGTGTTAGAGAGACGTTTATTGAAATAGGCAGGAGTCTTAACAATGGATTAATACATGTATTAACCTATTTTTTCTATCACATTCTTATCAACAATTGAAACAAACGTGTTTAAAGTGTAATGCAACTTGCAATACAAATACATATTTCTATGTTTCAGTATGCATGAATTGTACCTCGAATGCCGAAAAGTCGACACTTTATCCCGTTCAAATGAAAGAAATCATCAAACATTTTCTGAAATCATTATATTTAATGCAGAGGTTTTGCGCGATATGCAGTTTCCAAAAGTGTGATTGTGAATCTTCTCTTCAATCACACTAGCATACCCAGACTCGCAATAGACCTCGTAGTGGGCTGGACTTGGCCCAGATTGGTGTATTCATCTTTATTTTATATTTAATAGTAAACAAAACTATGACAAAAAAATCTTTTTTATTAAGATATGAGAGCGAAAAGAAAGTCAGCAATATAAAAAAGATAGAGATTGATTTTTATATATTTAATGGATTTGATGAATGAAAATTTCTTTATGTTTAGTATCTTTAAAAGGATATTTAATTGTTGAATACCATTTCATTGAATTCTAAGCTGTTGTATTTAATGTGTTGACTTTATGAATTGCGTTTATCGATTTCATCAAATGAATAATTCGAAAACTATAGAATACAAAGAAATTCAAACGTATTGTGTGCAAAGGATTATTTTTCTAGAATTTTCACTTATGTCCACAGAAAATAATATTCTTTTCTTCGAAATAAACAAAAACCAATATGGATTCTACTGATAAAATCTAACTAAGATGACGCTTAAATCTGTTGTAATCAACTATAGACAATCTTCGTATTCATATCTTATCTAGAAACTCATTAATATCAAATTTGCTATTTTTATCAAGATATGTAGCAGAACAAAGTTCGTCAATATATACATGTTTGATTCACATTATCGGTACCATTTTCACCATAAAAATATATCAACATTAGTAAATTCATTACAATTTATAAAATGTAGGATACAATATAGATCAAATTAAATAATAACATCAGCATCTCTTTCAACATATAAAAATCTTGTATAATATCTGATTGGATTGAAACAATTAGAATGCAATATTAATTAATAATTTCTTCCATTTTTAATATCTTATAAAATATTGTATTATCTCAAGCATATCCTTCAAATATAGTATTATATACAATTCCTTGTATATTTTCTTGTAGAAGTTTTGAACGTAAAGTAAAAGAAAACAAATCAAGTTAAAGTACATTCGTCATTATTTTAGACCAAGCTGTCGAAGGTAGATGATCCAATTACACAGCAAAAATCATATTCAAAAGTAATATTCATTGTAACTTGAATACTAGTTAGTTCCTTATCTGCTTTTCCAAATGCTTTTGAAAGTGAATTTTATTTTCGATAATCTTTTCTAATGATGATTGATAAGCTGAATCGTCGAATCCTGTTACGCTTTATACAAAGAAAAAAGAAAAACGAACATATCTCTATTTCGATTATCTTATTGTTTATTAAAACTTAATTTTTGCATTCGACGAACACCTTGCATTGTATATGTAATCACGCATGGCTTTTCTTTTTCATAATCCCTAAAATAAATTTGCGATAATTCAAAAATATAGAAATCAAATTTTTTTAAATAATCGTTCGTTGCGTATAGCCAAGCACTGAATCCGAACTCTCGGGTTTGACCTTGATTACGGCGATGTTCAGTTGATTAATAAAAGAAAATCAAAGAAAGGATCTCAGTTTTGGCTGCACTAGATATACACACAGCGGCATGAATAAAATTAGGGTTCTTCCATAATTGTCGATTTACTTCAAGACACGCTTCAGCCAGTTCTCTATATTGTCTGAACTGATCAGATATGTGAGTTACGTTGGGTGTGGGTGTTGCTGATGAAGAATAGCAGATCCACACCCATACTCACACCCCACCCACACGCTACATGTTTCACTGTTAGTTCTGGTAGGTTTGCCGATTTGATTGATGGATCAGCCATTGAACAAGTCCTTAATCTTGATACTGATACCTATTGGGTTTCAGTCGTCTTCCTTGTATGGATCTGTGTTTCAATGGTGATTTTGATAGTTTTGTAGTTTTAATGATGGTTCCACCACTTTGGGACGCTTCAATATTGATACCCACTCAGGTTTCAATCACTGTTCTCGTACTGAGCATTGCTGGTAGAGTGGGAACGGGTGTCGGGTTGATATTTGTACGTGGATGTGACGATGAGGTAGAAACTACTGTTTTGACTCGCTTATAAAAGTTCAGCTTGATCTGTAAATGTGGCAGAATCATAATATCATGGAGCAAGCGATTGTTAATGTAGAACCAATATTTCGTCTGTATTGAACAACTATTATGAAAAAGAAATTCAGGCTTTCTTGCGCATGTTGTGAAGCAGATTCATTTACTTGTGTATGAGTATTGTGAAGCTATGAGAAGAATGAATGAAAGAACAGGCAAAACAAAGATAAAATTTGCAACCAAGAAAAA